>JAAEAF010004720.1:0-51209 GCA_011037195.1 Triatoma infestans | reverse complement strand
GATAAAGTAGAAGCTGATAAAGAGACATGTGGTTGGATCTGCATTGCTTGATAGCATCTGTTTTTCTCTTCGTAGCATGCTTCAGTTTGTTGGATCTGATCGGTATTGGATTTTCAGCCATCGTCCACAGTATGGCTATCAAGTTTACGTAGAAAGTTGACTTCAACTTTAAGTTTTTCTGTCCTGTGTCAATGCTGATTCATTGTTTCTATGAGGGATGTTATGTGAGTGAATATATGTATGTACGTGTGTAATAACGAAAAAGAATAAGTAAAATTATAGTTAGAAATTATATATTGGTGCGTAATAAATAGGTATACTGAAAAGTAGTCGAAGCTTTTATTAATGAGTACAGGTGTACATTATTGCTATGTCTTGTCATGGTAGTTTAAAATGCGTGGGGGAGATAGAAATTTTGAATTAGTATAAGTAAGAATATGTAAGGTTTGAAGAGTAGGAATTTACATATAAAGTCATAAACAATAATTAAATGATGAGGTGAATGCAAAATAAATGTAACTTAGAAAATAGGTAGATAGGTTGGGACCCAATCTTCTTTCATTCATTCTAACTTTGCATATTCTAAATTTACGTGTTCTAACTTTTCAAAAGACCATTCAACTACTTTTCAATAAGCGCTATTTAGTATTATACATTAATATTTCATTTCGAATTATATTTGTACACATACTTATTCGCAAATATAACAACATGAATTACCTCATACAGCAGATCAATCAGTGTGACGTGTGACAGAAAAACTAAAGTTAAAGTCAAGTCTCTACGCAAACCTGATAGCTCTAATCCGAAACAGCGCAGAACCAACAATACGAAGCATACTACGACAGATAAAATCATAGACAAAATTAGTAATTATTTTAAAAAATTATCCTCTATATAGTGACTCAGTTCAGTTGATATTAAATGATGAGGTTCCGTATTCTAGTTATACCAGATACGAAATTAGATATTACTAATTATGATGGCGTAATATATTGTTCGCAATCCCCTTTAAGTCCCATTTGCAAATACTATTTAAAAGTCCATAATATAGACATCGTATATTTCGTTTCATCTTCAAAGTTAAAATTGTGTCATCATCAATGTAATAATAGATTCCTTATAAGCTCTACTGTTTCAAGAGAGCACAATTGATAAAAAAAAAGAAAAAAAAAAGAGTTATTCTTGATAGGTTTTATTCAGGAACTTTGTGCATGAAACAGATTTTCCTAACTTCATGTATGTCAGGAACAATATAATTAGAATAATGCCGTCAAGCTGAGTGGTGGAGTAGCTCAAAGCTGTTCTGTTTGATTTTCTTGAAACTTATTGGTTGAAACAATGTGAGTATAAAGTATATTGGCTTCCGGTGCCGTCCCCGACATCTACTTTGCATTTGTGTATAAAGCCCGCTTAGAAATATAAGCATTATTTTTACTTTATCAAGATCGTGGGCCTTGGAAATTTAATGGTTAGAATTGTATATGGCTCGCAATAAATGCTTAGAGATTGTTTCCCAATTTAAGATTAGATTTATTTAATAACAATGTGATAGTTAAAAACAAAAATGGCATATATGCAACTAATTTCGTTTCGAACCTAGCCTGATGGCTAGAGAAGCGATAGTATAACTTCGATACCTATGTGAACTGTAACGGATTCAATCAGCATCGTGAATAAAAGCAAAGAGCTTAGGATAGTAGCGAGCTATTTGTAAATGCTACATACTTAACTTTGAGAATCGCGGCATTATGATTTATATCCCTTCCTCCCAGTAAAAAATAAAATATATCTATCAGGCAGGCCTTGGCGCTACATGGATGTTGTAACAAGGGCTGTATATATAATATATGAACAGCTAATTGCAGGAATCAAAGTTGCAGGAGAACACTGATTATATTCCTTCTTCATTAATGATTAATAGTGTTAACATTGTTACAGCTATCTCCTAAATGCTTCTATTATTCCATGTTCCTCTATTGAATCTACTTTTAATGGATTTAGTTTAGTTCTGCATATACCTATGTTCAACTAGTTTCTGAGAGATTTATGCCAATATATAAGTTTGAGAACTTTCAAAATTTCTTGGAAGATAGGGAATACAAATGAATCCTACTATAATTCCAAAGCTGTAGTTTGTTGTTGGCTAGAAAAATTACCATAGGATTTGCGGGGGATTTGTGATAGGATTAATTAATATTTTTAATTAAAATAAACAATTTTTTCATAACAGTTTTCATTGTTTGTTAAAATAAATAAAATCTCTAGTCACATTTTGGCGGCTGAATTTTTAACATTCTCTAAGACACTCTAAAACGGAACCTAAAGAAAATTAAATTCCGGAAGAGTTTAGTACGATGTAAGTGCTTAACTAAGGTAGGTGGTTAATTGTGCAAGCACTTCACCCTCTAGATTACTGAATAATAAAACTTAGGCTTGTCAAATGGTAGCACTGAAGGTGAATACTACTTTATGTAAGAATTACTAAACTTCTGATTACATTACTCTTTACTTACTCTAAACTAATCGTTGAATATTCGATTTTTCCTTAATGATTCTACGTTATCTTTGATTACCATGGTAATGAAGTAAAACTAATATAATGATTATTTAATTTTTATTTAGTAAATGTAAATAAATTTAGTATAAATTCCTTCCAATGGATTATCTAGGCTATTAGCAAATTTTATCCATAACGCATGAGTTTAGCAGATTATTTTAGTTGCCCAACTTATCGTGTACTACCTAAATTTTAGGATCCTTTTTTTAAAAAAAACCTACAAGTGAAACCAATGACAAGCGATATTAGATATTTTTGCATCATATCCAAAAAGATAGTATATAGATTTAATAATTTACTTACTATTTTACTTGAATCTGAGGTGTTCCCTGCCCGAACGCTTTTCCTGGGTTTGCTTTGTTTCCTCCAGATCTCCCTTATTTAAATCCCATTGCAGGTGTCCCACAAGGATGTTGTTCTATACATCTTCACATCAGACATTCGCATCCACACCGGAACAATCCTTTTCACCCTAATATTGTGCTCGCCCCAAGTGCCCTCCAAACTTACATGAGTTCCTTACAGGAATGGCTAACGAAATGGCAAATTAAAGTAAATCCTCCAAATGCCAGAACATTCGCCGTATCCTCCTCACCCTATATCCTCCTTCATGGGTCAATAATACCGTCTGCGGACAAATTACGATAACTTGGACTGTACTTAGACAAACGTTTAACCTGAAACCCACATACCTGTCTGAAAAGACTAGACCTTAATCGACGTTACTAACTTGTCTCTTGAAGCTGCTTGACAAACAACACGATAATAAAAGTCCTCTGGATATAAGCGGTTGGGAATCAACCAAGCAATCCATTTCCTGTCGTATCCAATCCTTCCAATGTCAAGTCCTTCGCTGAATCACACACGCCTCACTTTATGTTTTCAATGTTACCTCCAACATGGAACCAACATAAAAAAACTATAAGAAAAAACAATCAAAATATAATTAAAAAACTTTTTAATTAAATTAATGAATGAATACGTTGAACTTGTTTTGCAAAACATAATTTTTCCAAGCTCCTTGTTTCTTTGTATTGAGCGTAAAGTAGGCTCAAATATTAATTTCTATCTGTATTTACTTTTTTAAATGTAACAAAGTTGAAAAATTCTTTTTCGCATAAATAACTCAAGCAAAGGAGCTATTAAAAATTTAATAACTTATTATTATAACAAAATAGCTCCAAAATGGAAAATCAAACAGAAGGCAGAAATTTAATATTCATTCTGTTCTAGATATCACAATCTAACTGATCATTAAGGTTTTCGTTAATAACCATCAACCGGAAATTTACTTTATGATTTGTTTTGTAATTCTCCTGAAAAGAGTTTAGTGCGATTAGAGGATGTTGGTGTAATGGTTATGAGTATAGACTTGTAACTGGGAGGATCCCAGTTCGAGGCCCTCCTGGACGTTGTTTTTTTTTTTTTTTTTTTTTTTTTGTTTTTTTTTTTATTTTTTTTTTTTTTCCCTACATGCTCCCATTTTTTAATTTCACATGTAATTAATAATATTACAATGAGTCCCGTATTGGAATCAATGTCTTGGTACGGAGTGTGAGTGAGGATAAGTGTGGTAAGTTAGAGAGTTTTAGAGAGTTGTTATTCGAAATACGTACTACTGATTTATGAAAATAAACTATATTTTAACAAATAATTTAAAGTGTTTTCAAATAGAAGAACTAAGATGCACAACTGTAAATGAATATAAGAATTTTGAAATGATTAATAAATATTAAAGAAATAGTGTTTAAAACCTTGAATAGGGACGCGCTCGCGATGTGTGAAACTTAACTGTTTGATAACTGATGTGTAACTGCTGAATGACTAATTTGTGACTGATCCCCTCCTCCAGTGGGGCGACGTTTATATTTGCATCACTCACACATCGGCTGATGTGTAAGTACGTGCCACACTAAGACATCTCGCGTAGTATATTGACCTTAGGGGAGGTCGGTCCGGGGTGGCGACAGATGGTAGCCAGGTGGCCTCTTGAGTGTACATTGACCCTTGTATGAAGGAAATACAGGCCAGGTGTACATTGACCCTTGTATGAAAGGGTTTTGCCGGCGGCGGTTCTTTTTACTGTATATTGACTTTTGTTTGAAAGGGTTTTGCTGCGGTTCTTGACCTGCAGATAGCGGCTGGCTGGAACCACTAGTTATAATTTTTAGATTTATAAATTATTTAAAACTTATATCTTCTTTCTTCTTGCCATCACATCACACTCCAGTACTGCTAAATTTTATATTCGTTATAAAAAAATATAATAAGTATCTGCGCTTTCGCCCACGACCTCTAATTTGGTAGTAGCGGACGTTAAGACTGCCGAAAAAATAAGCATTACTTTAATCTTTCTTCTTGGGATAATAATTTAATTTCGAAAATTTGGACACTTCTGCTTACAGTAGTAAGAGAAAGTACAAATAATTGTATGTTATATTAAGATACCTACCTCCTATATTTCACACAGAATCAGAGTTCCCTTTTGGCCGATCGTCTTATTTAGATATACGGGAAGGATCAATAAATTCATTACTCTAATATAATTAAGTAAACTTACATTCTAAATTAGTAAATATTTAAAAATTTTAAAACTCAATAATCGAGTATTTTTTTGCAAAAGTAAAAGAGAGAGATAGAGAGAAACTTTACATTATTTCCTGCGTTTCATATAAACACATTTTTCATATTTCCCAGCTGCCACTTACACTCCACCAAAGAAGTACACAATGCTCCCCTCTTCGTCTGCACAACAAAGTAAGGTCCTCTACATTGTTATCTTCTCTACTAAAAAAAAAAACAACGTCTCTCTCTCACTCTCTCTCTCTCACTCTGTTTTCCTATTTAAAAATATATATATCTCTCCGTTATTCTTATCTATTAAAATATCCAAACACATTTTATTTATTATGTATTCCATTGTATTCAATATTTTTAAAATAAAATGAAAATAATGCTCTCTAGCGGTTTCAAAACAAAATTATATCTCACCATTCATTCCTCTCAAAGCAAAAGCTATACAAAGACGTTTAAAATATATGCAATATATATACATTATTTAGTAAACAAGCCTAAAATATATATGTATATATTATATATTTTGGTTAAAATGTGAATTCAGATCTCCTAGAGAAAGAAAAAAAATTCCTTCTAGGACCACAAACGCTCTATTTAAGCTGTAGGATGTTCTGACCGTACCTTTTCTCCATCTTCTGCGTTAGTTCAGCGGTTCTATAATGTCCGGGGTCCACCTCAATCATCTTCTGACGTATCCAACTTTCCAAACGCCTTAATACTCCACCTTTTTTTACAACTATCCCTCTTATACTCCACTTCAATATCATCTCAACCTTCTTTTGAACTGGACGGATACCTCATTCTTCCCTTCTTCCGGATTAGCATATATAAGTTGCCTTTGACTTCGGATTTTTTTGACATTTTCTCTTAGTAGATAACCTTCATGCGTTTTCTTTTCCACATAATACAGAGTCCTGCAAATCCCACACACCTCTCTCCACTTAACACGCTCGCAATTCTTTCAGTTCTCACTTTATTTAACTATGAAGGTGAATGCAAGTTTTTTTTGTGGACCGGAAGTTGGTAGTCTTGTTTTTCTAACAGCTGCAAAAAAAAAGAAGTTAAAATATCTTTTAAAGTTTCCAACGGTTTTGGGGTTTTTGTGAGGATGTACGGGGAAAAAAACACCTTTCTAACTTAAGAGACCTAAGAACATATAATTTCGATGAAAATGCGATTTCGAAAATTTGACGAGATCATAATACTTCCTCTTAGAAAGAGCAGCAAGAGAATGTGCAGTAAAATTGAAGTTTCCCAACTTGTGACAGAAACAATCATGAAGTCGAGAAATAATGGATGATTTCAAGTTTTGCTTTAGAAATGTGTATAAATTTATTAAAGAACAATTAGTCAAACATCCTAGAAGGAAGTGGAAGGTATATATATATATATATATACATGAAGAAGGAAAAAAAAGAGGGAACTTAAGTAATAGAAAGGAACGTCAGAAAACACGTACAGTTGAACCGCAGTCAAGTGGAAATTCTAAGCGTACGTTTCCATGACCACAAATGCTTCATTTGTACCTTTTATTTTGGAGCACATTTCATACCTGTTCATCATTATTTCATCTCATTTTCTTACCTGGAGCTTCCTCTATATTGACTGAAAGAAAAAGGAATTCTATTTTTTCTCTCTTCTCCTTCTTAGTAAGAAAATACAAATTTTCTTTATGAGCTCTGGCAAGTATTTGTTGGTTTAAAAGAGTATTTAATTATAAACTAACATTACTTCCATATGTTTGCAAAAATTTTACCCGTCTTAAATTTAACAGTGTTAAATGCAACATCCATACAAAATGGAAATGCATCAAGTTCCATTTGACGTCAAAAAAATCTGATGTAAAACTCCCACAAGACTTATTACTTTCCGTTACAACTGGTAAATGAGGAATTATGGCGAACATGTCAAATTATTTAAATTTAATGTTAACCGGAAATTCGTGCTTTGAGATTGCCCGAGTAGTAAAATAAAAATATTTTTATCGAATGGGGCCTGTATGTAAGTATGTATGTGTGTCACTGTGAACAAAATAACGCAAAAACGAAAAATCACCGGAAACTCCAACTTGGTATATTCTGTTTAAGTACTAGCACCGCAACTGACATGAAGGTTTCTAGCAAAATCCATCAATCGAATTTGCGAGCTTACTAAAGGTTTTATTTTTTTCATTTTCTCAAAATTTTCTTCAAAACGCCTCCCGTGATTTTCTTTAAACTTCCTTTACTATCTAGTTCTTGTGGCTGGTTCCGCAAAGCTGGAAAGCATCAGAGATATTTTCTCTATGGGCATTCGCCCATCATCAGGATGCATTTGTCAAACAATATGATAACATTGATTTGCACAGAGCAAATTTAGTTGATACACTGACTGGTCTTTAAATGTTTTTGTTAGGGCCTAACTAAGTTAGGTGTTGGTACCTGAGTGGGAAAAAACACATGTTTCGATATTTAAAGGGGCATATTGTACCCTTTAAAAATGGAAACATCCAACACGTGGGGTTTATATTGTTTAATTGTTTATATTGTTTTGATTATTTTGTTTAACAGAATATTGTTTATTTATCTATACTATCTTACGATCATTCAGCTTGTATTTTATCATTTCTTGTCACAAACTATTTCACAGCAGCCCACGGCTGACACAGTGTTATTTTGCGCTGTTATAAATAATTAAATATAATAGTAAGATAGTACGAGTAATTAATTATAAAGTAAATCTGCTTCAAACAACCTAGTTAAAGTTACAAATCCCCACGTGTTGGATGTTTCCATTTTTAATGGTACAATGTGCCCCTTTTATTACCACTCAGGTAATATCCCTCCCCATCCTAATCTAGTTAGGCCCTAACAAAAACATTTAAAAACCACTGTATCAACTAAATTTGCTCTGTGCAAATCTATGTTATCACACTGTTTGAAAAATGCATCCTGATGATGGACGAACGCCCGAAACCGGTCGATGATCACAAAAAGAAGCAGACTATCACGGAAAATATCTCTGATTCCTTTACTATCTACATTCATAAATACCTATCACTTTTATGTGAAACATTACCATTAAGCTTTCCTCTAAATACCACTTAAGTATAATGTATGGTTTTAATATATATATAATATTAATACACATTGGAAGACATTGATGTAATTCCAAATTTGAAGAATACCAGTTAACTTCAACTGCAACTTTGAAGACAAGGTTTTTTGAGATTTTAGAATTTTCTCGAAAACGACTATAACAATGACCATTTAATTTGAAAATCTATCTGCACATATAATAACGTTTCAGTTTTATATGAAACAATTTTCCGAAAAATAAAAAAGATTTAACATTTTTTGAGAGATCTTTTCAGTTTGATTTAAATTTAAATCGCAACAAAGTTGCAAGGCTTCGTTCGGTTGACACAAAGAGCGCCCACAATTCTAAACGTTTGTAAAAACATTGGAATCTTAAATGAAAATTTGTTAATTAAATTATAGTAAGGGCAAGTCGTATGTTTCGAAATCGTACACTAGAGATTTTTTTTCAAGAAAAGCATGGAAAACTATCAAGTAAATTAATGACTTCAAATCGTCCCCGACCCGAAGGAAATCTTCTTATCATATTGATATGATAACACTTATTTATTTCCTAATTCTAGGAGATTATGTTTCTAAAAATAGGTCCTTGTTATACCTAATACTTCCATTTTTAGCGTTACGAGAAAAAAAAAACACACAAATGACTAAAACAACACAAAGTAAGTATTCTATCTATCTGGTAATGTGTCGGCTATCATCTCAGACGGATAAAGATAAATAATACCTCAGCTTACAACACTAAGCACACCTACTTCTTCTAAAGTACCTAATGGACCAAAAACATACATTCTCACCAGAATAAAGTAGAACAGGCAAAATAAAGGTAAAAATAAAGAAGAAGAAGAAGAAGTGATCGAGCGAGAGTACAGTTGTGATTCTACCATGTTACCGGACCAAGTTAGTACTTCAATTTTCTATACTTTTCTTCTTTCTTTAAAAATAAGAAAATGAAACATAATATGTCAATCACTGTGTTCTGTCCGGATTGTTACAATGTGATTTCTACAAAAAAAAAAAAATTATGTCACTATCTATGAAAAATTTTGACACACAGTAGTCATTGATTCTAAGCTATCAATATTGTCAAGGTTGTAACCCCTAATAAATATCACATTACGTAACATGATTTTCTTTTACTATTGTAAATATATGTTAAATTTTAGGAATCGAATTTTTAAAAGAAATATATAATTTTGAATTTCCGTGATAGTCTAGTTGCATAAAGGCTTTTGAATAAGCCTTGATGGAGCATTAAATTTGTGGGTGAATGTAGGAGAAGGACTTAATGGTCTCGCTGAGAGGAGCAGGGCAGAGCTATTCTGGGTTTCTAGAGATAGGGATAGAGAGCACAATAAGAGGGCGCACGAGTTGGCTAAGGTGGATCCTCACTACCGATTTATGGTCCGAGCCAGCAGTAGCCGTTACTAAGCAATTTTTGCGATACAAAATTTAAACAATGGGAAAAACCGGGCATTGAATGGAAGGACACGTAATAAGTGACTCCAGGCTGAAAAGATTTATAAAAAAATGTAAGACGCGGGGAATTTGAAGTATCTTCTCTCACTTAAGAGGATACAATTGAGGATCCTGGTTGTGGATTGACTTGGACACGCTTGGATAGCCAATCATTTACAGCAAATAGGCAGAATGTCTAGGTCCTTTGTGTCAGAATTGTGACCATGGAGTCTGGGAAACGGTGTATCACTTACCTAGGACAGTGCCTCGTTTCACCAGTACTGAGACCAGATATTTTGGTGGGCAACATTCTCAAGATAATGCTTGGGGAAGTTGAGGACTTAGGTTATCTTAATATGTTGTAGACAACCTGGGAGGAGGACATCTAAAACTATCTTTTTTCTTGTTATTTATTATTTATTTATTTGTTTATTTTTTTTTGTGGGGAATGTTATAATAGCTTTGTCCCCCGCCTTCTATTGTCGCCCTTCGACAATAATAAAAATTTTAAACTTCCCGGAGTATGATTTGTATTTCTTTAAGTGAATGAATTTTTCTAAATTTTTCGATTGGGTATGTATGTTTGTTTGTGACATTATATAAATAAAACTAAGATTTTAACCACCTAGTGTGAGTCTAGGTAACTAAACATTTATTAAAGATTCCGATTTATAAGATGATTTGTCAAATGAGAGCTATAAGAATTGCAGTTTCGATAAAGTCGTGTGAGTGTTTCACACTCGATTTTTTTTAAATTTTTTTTTAATAAATATTCTATTTACTTTTTGCCAAATATTTGAAAGCCAAAGAAGAAATGAATTTTGTTCTTTTTTGAATAAATCGATTATTATGAAAAAAACTTTTTGATCGAAAATTTCGATAAATCCCTCATTAAATAATAAAGGCCGAAATCGTTAAATTTCAAATTTATTAATCCCATTAGGGCAAAATATACATCCTTGTAATGCTATCACTACAAAGATTTTATGAAAGGTTTACCAAGTTTGGGTGCATTTTATCGCTACACATAACTTGTTTTATAGGATAGCCTTTATGTATATGGTGGTTTACTATTCAGTCTTTACATCTGTTACATGCGGTTACATTTATTTCAGAAATTTCCAGTTCCAGTACATGTATAAAAAAATAAAAATAAAGTGTTGTCTTATTTAATAGCACTAAACGTTTACGCAGTATCTGGATGTAATTCGCTTAGTTCTTCCATTTCTTTCGTTTCTAAGGTGAATGTCTAAAGTCATTCAAACGGACGTTTTTTTTTTTGGCTGCCTTTTAGTTGAACGGAGAATTCGCTTAGAGTCTAAAACCTTTTACTAGAGCAGTTTCAAGCTTTCCCCTTTACTAACTCTACCTCTCATCAATATGGTAAACGTTCCTAATTATGGCACAACAGATTTCTCCAGTAGAGCAAAGAATCCTCTCTGATTATGATTAAAGAACATGCCATCAGGCGTGTGTGTGATAGACGTACATTCGGAGTTAATTAGCAACTTTACCAGCATTTTCCTCTGGAGAAATTGTTTCAGGATGTTACTAATACATCAAGCTGTATTAAATATAGTTCTTTATACATTCTCTTGGAACGTTGTTTTCAACTCCAGTTTGTGGGGTCTATCTTCTAAGTTTGGATAGCTCTCGTACATGATATATAGTTGTGAATTTACATAAGTGTTTGATTTTTAATAAACTGACCTATATAAATTTATGTGCGCTGCTTATAACCCTACTTCCATTCCATTAATTACCAACAGAAACTGTCGAAATCAGATGGTATTACAGCACTGGATTTTAGTTGTAAAATATTTTTGAAAATATCGCGGAAAATTCAATGATTTTGGCAGAAATAAAAAGTAGAGAAAAGTGTTGGCTTAGGAGATAAAGTGATCGTCAACAATGTGACTTTAGAAAGACGCTAATCCTCTTCGTGTAATCGGAATTCTTCTATAGCCTAACAACCAGTCTCTTCAACATCAGAAATGAGGAAATATCCAGAAAGCATTGCTCTGAATAAAACTCTCAAGAAAAGCAAGCCGGTTAATTCTCTTTTGGGCACCTATATCGGAAATGTTCAAAAGTAGACATTAACATGAGAAAAAAGTAGGCTTCTTATGCTAAATGGTTTCTTGCAGACGTAAACTAGGAATCATCTGAGTGAACTTCCGTAGAAATGTTACGCTAGCAGGTTCTATAGAGATCTGGTGGAGACTAGAGAATGTGAAGAGACCTACAGAATCTGCTAGCACTGTCGGTTCTTGCCCATTGATGAAGGCGACGCTATCAACCAGAAAAGGTTTAAAAGATTGGGTAAATACCAGGTATTAGAAGAGGCGATTTCCTTCTAGAACTTTCCCAGGTTTACAGATTTATTAAAAATAAATAAATAGATTTACTGAAGGTTGAGAGTATCCTGACACTCTAACAAGTAGACTCAAAAGATCTCTTGAGTTTGCAGTTCTCCGCAAGTCCTGAAAAAAAAAAAAAAAATGGTAGCAGCGGTCCCAGGTACGATTTCTAAGTAAGAGAACCAGGAATACTGTTCAAAGGAACTTTCCTTCCTGATGAAATCTAGATCAAAGAATCTTTCAAAAAGTTTCCAAATGTTGATGCTTTGGTGATTTTTTTCACTTAATAACTACTTCACTTATTGAAACTTTTGATTTCATTAAACTTATAATATTAATAAAGTTCATTGAATCACAGCAAAGGAGAATGATCAATATCATCTGTTCAGATATCGTCTGTAACGTTGGATTTATTATTATTTATTTATCTTATAGAAAAACATCGTAAAACAAGTTGCTTTAATCTTTGAAATGCAAATGTTTTATTGAGTTATAAGTTTATAAGATCCACCAAGTTCCAGATCGGTTATTCCAAAACTTCTGCAGGAATGGTTAAGTCCATTTCCCCTTTTAGATTGAATATAATTTTGAAGTGTGTGGCTAGGAGATATTAAAGTTTATTTTACTTCTACGAGACAACAAAGTTCTGAATTTATAGAACATTAAAAAGTAGAATAATAATACTTTATTTAAGTTTACTTAAATTCCTAGGCTCCCAATGTTCAATTCATTTCACATTGATTATGTTTTATGTAAATTAAATTTATATTTAATGGATAAAGTTTTTTAATTTGCTTTTAGTTTTACATTATTTAAAAAAATCTAAAAGAATAATTAATTTAAGAAATGCTTAATCAAGCTGTTTAAGACAACTTGCCAAGCTTAGAATACGAACCCATAACTTTTTTTGCTTGAAACTTAACTTTTACTGCACAATGTTTTTTTTTTGTGAGCGAAAAATATTTTTTGTTTCGAAACAAACCGAAGAAAACCGTTGAGTTGATAAAAATTTGTAAGATACCCGACATCTGCTGCACACTTTGGACGGATGTCTGTCTATTGTTTTTATTTAATGTGAATTTTCACACGACTTTCACTTACTCCAATTATTGCAATTTTAATTGACAATATTATTTTTAAACTTAGAATTTTTTATCAAAAGTGTAGTTGCTCGTAAAAATAGTGGGGGGTGGGGGGATATTTCAAAAAAGAGTTAAATTTACATAAGTATAGTACGAAGTTTCAAGAAAATATTTTGGGCGACTTCGAGGAAAATTACGTAAAAAATCACTAACCAATTTTCTAAAGTCGCATTTCGTCTGACTAATCGATTTTATTTAAACTTGGAATTGTAGGTAATGCATTTAATAACACTATCTTATAACAGATAGCCGTACCATGCCTAAATCTTATAGTGATGATTACTAAAGTGGTCCATAGTTGCATCTTTGCCAGAATCCTTCAAAAATCATTTTCCTGAAAAATGATTTCCAATGATCAGCGTTCAGGTATAATGTCAGCAGATGTTTAATGGTGAAATAAATGAACACACGATCTGACGCTCAACTTTTTTAAAAATATTTTAACTATGAATATTGTGAATTCCTTGGAGAAAATTTTGAGAGTGTTTAACATCAATTTTACTTTGTTCCATTAGTATAAACAGCCAAATACAAAATTATGAACTTACTTAATCCCTACATTTCTGCCCAATTCTCTTGCCTTCTTTTTAACAATGGAATTCTGTTTATTTTATTTTATTTTTTTTTTTCCTTTATAGCTCACATTAATCAAATATTATGTTATTAGTACTAATTTTAATTATAATTAGTATTAATTTTAATTAATTAATATTAATCAAATAGTAAATATTATGTTGGAAATGAATTTGATTCTTCGCCCTTTTTTTTTTTTATAAATAATTTTTGCTGCACAATTTGATAATTTATAAAATACCTATGAAAGGAAAATTAGTAAAAAAACTTCTAAACTAGATTTTTCCTAGAAATCATGTGCTATAAATAATTAACCAATCACAGTGAAAAATAGAAGGTGTGAAATGTGGGTGTATGTTAGGCCAATCAGAAATTAAGAATTATCCTGTTGACCACGCACATTTTTGACACCTTCTCTTCACTGTGTTAGGTTAATTATTTATAACTTCTTTTTTTTTTTTTAATCAACAGTTGTTTATTTATTTATTTTTTTTACTAATTATCCCTGTGTAAATATTTTATAAATTATCAAAATGTGAAAAAATAATTTTGATAAAAACAAATGCAAAAAGTTCAAGTTATTTCTAGTTATTTCTAACTAATTACTTACTGTTTCATAAAATTAATGTGAGCTATAAAAAAAAAAACGAATTTCAATCCATTGTTAAAGGAGAAGGCGGAGGTAATTAGGTGGAAATGCAACATTGTATGTAGTCCGCCATTTTGCATTTGGCCTTTTATACTAATGGAACAAAATAAAATTGATGTTAAACACAATAATAATTGATGTTAAACCAAAGAAATTCATAATAATAATTTTAAAAAAATGTCTTAGTCTTGGAGTTTTTAGCTAGCTATTCATTATATTGCCCTAAATTTTATGTATGTGGCTCAGCCCACAAAGTTTTGAAACAGTACTATAAAGATAGAAATCTACGTACCTCAAAATCAAAATCCAGATCCCACAACAACATAAAAACAACTTGAAAACGCTGTTCAGTAAAAATACAATTGGAACTCGGGATTTTGGCAATCGATTTATTTCTAATTAATTTTGTATAGATGGTAGAATTGTATAATCAACTAACATAGCACTTTAGAGAAAAACATAACCCAACTTTCCCCCCCCACAAGTGCCTTTAAATAAATTTTCCCGAAGAAATGTTTCAAATAAAAGATGTAGATTATTGTATATGTAATTGATATGCCATGTTTAAAGAAAATCGTAGGAGCAATTTTTTAGAAAATCGCAAAAAAGTGAAAAAAAAAAAAGCATTCAGTAAAGTGGTACTTCCGGTTGAGGAATTTTGACAGATAACCTACCATCGTACCCCATGGTGATAGCTAAAAGGAATATCATATTTAAAGTTACTGCGAAATAACAATAATAGTGTCAATTTCCATGTGAGCTATCCATCTTTCGTTTTTTGAAGAAAATTGACTAAAATACGCTTCCGCAGGTAGACAGCCGCTAATAGTACTTTTGACTAGTTAAATTAAAATTGATGGAAGAGTGTTCCAGGTATCATGGCTGCAGCTCAATTTTAGGAGTTTGAGTATACTACATATGAAAGACAGTTCTGCTATGCGGGATTATATACATAATATTATATGCATATAATGTAAAGTAATGCCTATTTTTCAGGCGGGCTTAACGTCCAACTACCAAATAGGTGTCTTGGACGAGGACGGAAACACCCACTTTACTATTACCATTGTTAAACGAACATAAAATTTATCAATTATACTTTGGACTCGAACTGGGGACCTCCCACAAAAACGTCCACCAACACCCGCCATGCATCAGAGTCACTCCTGACCATGCATTTCATGTTTTCCTCCTTTTATTTTATATCTTTTAATCTAGAACATTCCTCTTTGACAGTTTCTAATATTCCATGTGCAATCTCTATTTTAGATAAAATCCAGTACCCTTTAACTTCCTTGTATTTCATAACAAGTCTTACCAGTTACAAAGATATCTATCTTTGCTCTATGTCCTTTCTCTTCCTTCCCTATTGTAAAACTGTTCTCTATCATTCCCTTTACTTCAAAATCCAAGACTTCATTACAAAAGGTTGCTACATCTTTTTAACTCTCCTATCCATCAAATGCTTTGAATATTAATTAATTTATATTATTTTGATTTCCTAAACCTTCCAACTTGTCATTTTTTCATCTTCCACCTTTATTTTCTCTAGTTCTGTTTTTAAATTCTGATTTTCATCTTTTAGTTCTTTAATTTGTGTTGAAAGCTCCGATATCCTTTTTTTTTCAATCACCAGCTATTTTCAGTCGATCATCAATTCTCCATCAATTGTTTCATCAGTTCTCTATAATTCGTTTTATTAATTTTTTTCTACATTTTTTGTAATCCTTTTTCTTATATTCTACTTATTTTTGTATTTGCTAAAATTTCTGACGATTAATGGCTTTTTTTTTTATAGTTTCTTTTTTGTTTTGTTTTGGAGTTGACAAGTTTTATCAGTCACTATAATATAATCTTTAATTGATTTTTGACATTATTTTATGCTCTAAAAATCTGTTTATGGCCTAATTTTTTATTTCTTTGTTTTTGTTAACTATAAAGTATGATTATAATCAAATATTCAATAACTTCTTTATTACAATTTTGAGAACATAATTGTTCATTGAAAGGGAACATGACACACAGGCATCGTCATGTATCGTCAGACATTTTGTAACACTCACGTAACTTGTTCGTCATATACGTCAAACACTTCGTCACACATACGTCAACCTACATAATGGTACATGAAATTAAAGATTCCTGAATAGTTACTACAGTTAAGAGTGTTTAATTTTACATTAGCTTGAGTTTATTTTACATTAGCTTGAGTTTATTTCACATTAGCTTGAGTTTATGTTTAACGTTTAATTTTACTAATCACCAACTATACTCTACTGTATAATATACTATACTACGAAAAGTCCAATAGTTTAGGAGGGGTGAATAGAATAACAGGGCAATCTATCGGCCAAAACGCTCAACAGTTTACATCTGCCATTGCCTGGCTAAAACACCAAATAAAGAGATTGTCATCTTATTTACTGGAAAACGGCTTGATGAATTTTCTATTTTTTTTTCGTAGTATTATCGCAAGCACTGAAAGCTATGACTGTAGAAATTTTTCTCTCTCTAAATTTACTTTTCCCACCTTTTTTTAAATAACAATTGCAAGAGATGATCTGCACTCTCGGAATACTAAAAACCAAGGTATAGGTATAGAGTTAAAGCACCAAAGCTTTCGGATTAATGTAAAAAAAAATATATAGAAACGGGCATTGATTTAATGTTCCCACCAAAAGGATTACATGGTACTCTTTTTAAAAGCTTTATGAATTAGAGTTCCTTCTGTAAAAGTCTGAAAAAAATGCCTGAGCTAGAAAAACATGTTTTTAACGAATAGTCTGTATATGTACGTATTTTCCTTTCTACAAAAGACACAAAGGTGGTGGAATTTCAAACTTGATTAACCGTTCCAATTGTATCCTTTGTAACTGACACGAAGTTTTTACTCAAAATCCATCAACCGGAAGTGAGTTTTACTAAATGCTTTTCGAAAATAGCTCTAAGATTTTATCTACTACTCTTATCCGAAATATTTTCCTCGAGAAAATGAATTTTTTTTTATGGTAGGGTTCTGAGGAGAAAAGTAGCATTAAACTTTTCTCTAAAGTACCACTTCTGTACAATTTATGGTTTTATTATCTCTACAGTAGTACAATTTTTGAATTGTACAGACGTATTACATTAGAGGAAAGCTTAACTTTGTTACTTCCCCAAAATTCCTTAAAAATTAAATTTTCTGGCAAACTTGTTGAAATAAAAGTGATAGGCATTTTGTGTGTAGATGCTATAAAAAGTTAAAGAAAATCGCTTAAACCGTTTCCCCCCCCCCAAAATTGCTAAAAAACTGAAAAAAACTATTCACTAAAGTTGCACATTTCTTTGATGATGGATTTTGATTGATACATTCATGTACAAAGTGCCTAAACATGGATAACAAATTCTAATGAATAATATTGTTTATTGGGCTGCGGATCAACTATAGTGGACATTAACATCTCTAATGATAATTATTATAATTAAAACGTTTTATTAATTATCTAACTTGTTTTCACCACTATTTATTACCTGCCAAGGTTATTTTAACATAAAATAATAAATTCTATATAAATTAATTTAAGTTGAATATTACAGATGAAATAGAATATATTTAATTTAATTTGTGGATTTGAAATATGATAGAATAATGTAGGTTGTATTTTGCCAGGTTTTATTGTACGTAAATATGTTTTGCATCAAATTGGCTGTGGATCATCCCCTCATACTCTTTCCTCTGGGAACGTATCATACACTACAATATCATGGACAATTTATTCCAGTAACTATTCAACAAAATAACATTTATTCCTACAAAGTATCGATTTTAAACTTTATGTAACATCTTTAAATAATACATCTGTCATTATGTACAAAAAAAAATTTGGTGTGGAACACTACCACAAATTTCTCTTACACCAATTCTCAAAATTAGAATGGAGAAATTTTATAGTTTGTGTACCACATTTAATAAAAACTGAAAAAAACAGTTAGTGTTCCAGTAAAAACTGAAAAAAAAACTGTTCAGTAAAAGCGCACTTGCGGTTTACTAATTTTCTTGAAACTCGGAATTTCGGTCATCCATTTATTTCTAATTAATTTTGTTTGGATGATAGAATTCTATATTATTTAGTTGGCAGAATTGTCTAATAAAATGAAATAGCATTAGAGGAAGCCGTAACCCCACCCCTTACCCCAAAAGTACCCTTAAATGAATTTTCCCAGAGAAATGTTTCAAATAAAAGTTGCTGTTCCAAGTTGAAGAAAATCGTTGAATCTGTTTTTGAGATAATTGCAAAATAGTAAAAAAACTAACTAGTAAAGTAGTACTTCCGGTTGAGGAATTTTGACAGATAACGTACTGTCCGATCCCATGTTGATACCTAAACGGAATATCAAGTTTCCACTTCCTACGATTCTTCGATTTTGAGCGGTTGTTCACATACACACAGACCATTTGCTAAACACCACTTTTTTGACTCAAGCGACCACTAAACGGATATTTCCGGTGAAAACGTGATATCGAAAATTTGACACGATTACAATGCTTACTCTTACTAGGAGTAACAGAAAGTAGTAAAGTTTAATATTATTACAAAAATAAATTTGCGCCATCCGCAACTGTTCCATAAAGCTACCGTAAAGATAACAGAAGTTAGGATTTCGTAAACTATGAAGCCTTTAATCGAACTAAGATTATCCGTTCCTCTAGTATACGTGATAATAATCTTTGAAGCTGAAATTGCCACCACTGCCGAATTTGGGTTTCAAATATTAGACTTGCATTTTATTACTGGTGTCCTTTAACATGAGGCTGTCCTTAAATCTTATCAAATTCTAGTTCGTCTCCAGGAATCTAAATATCTTGTTCGATCAAAAAGCTGAATTATCTATTGTGAATTTGTTGGGATAACAAAATAGGTATTATGAACGATAAATTTGGAATGAAAAAATGACATATAAAGATAAAACAACAAAATATTCACAGAACGAGAAATTTAATATGAAGCGACAAACACGACAGTTTCTACGATAAAAAATAAGATATAGTTGCAAAAATATTTAAATGAAGGACAAAATATGTAATTCCAACGATAAAGCTTGTACATTCGTACTTTATGATACTCTTGTTAGGTTATGCTATGTTTTATTAATAATCTCATTGCTGTAGCTGTTTACGAGGAAATCACGAAAAACTGAAAGGCACATACTACAGTAATGTGTCACATTTTCGGCTAATGGATTTTGCCCAAAATCTTCGTGACTAATGCTAATGAATATCACGTTTAAGAGCTCCCTGTGACTTTTCGTTTTTGAGATATTTTTGTTTATACCTATACCATGTACACACACACACACACACACACACACCGATTTATCATAATCGATTATCATCATAAATATTGAATGAGATTTGCTTAAAATTGAACTTTGAACGAAATGTTGTTCAGTGCATATTCAAATATATAAGCGATGTTATGAAATATGTTTTCAATTATTAATTCCACTTGTATAAATTTTCCTCCTACTTTAGTATTCACGTTTAATTAAATCGACTGCCAGATTTCTTGGAATTTTGTTCGCCAATATTTCCAATAAAAGACACAATTAATATAAACACGAGTCTAGTGTATTTTGTTAATTAAAGTTACTTCAAGTGTTATAAAGTATTTCAAGAATCTAGAAACCTTAAAACTGAAAACTCATTAATCTAAGATTAATTTCCATAAACGAGCTAAACTGGATATAAAGTGGGAATAACTGGGGATTATAAGTTTCCTCTTTAGTTCCATATTATATAAATCCGACTAAAGTAATGGAAAAATTTAAAAATCTTGTTTCCAAGCTAAATCACCAAATGGTATATTTTCGCCCTCTTATTTCCCTATGACCTGCATATTTTATGTCCATTATTAAGAATTGTATTTTTCTCACGTACAAAGAGAAGATTGTGAAAGAATGAAATTGGAACATCTACAATTATTTCCAATGGAAATGTTATTTCATATATAAAAGGAAATTCGGTTCATCTGTTCTTGTTAAAATACAATCTAGCAATATTGATATTACAACCAGCTGAATCTCAAATTTTTAGTAGCAGATTGATTTTCTTTTTTTGTTGTTGCTGATAAGAGGAACTTTTGTGATTCATGCCCAATTTTTTTAAATGAATTTTAACAAAAAAAAAAAATACATGTTGTGAGGTGAACAATAGATCTCAAAAACAAAAAGTGATATTTAAGGCTCACGTGACTTTCGTTAACTGCATTTAATAAAATTTATAAGAAACATTTGTTTTAAATTTATTTTGTTTAGTAAATGTTTAAATGGAATTGCCATAAACAGGTTAAACGGTTGGTAAGGGTTGTCATTTATATCTGAATGTAAATTACATGGGAGCCCCTGTGTCCCAACTAAAGCTAAAAATAAGAGATATGTGGATGGGTCCGCCATCCTGGATAATATCTGGTATTTTATCCATCGTAGCATTCATATTCCTTTTGTTCCTGTCCAGTTTCGAATTTTTTTATTCATTGTCAGAGCAAATTAAAAAAAAAGAAGAGAATGGTAACTGTGCAGTGGGCATCAAAACTTAGAGGTAGTCATTGAAGTGGTTTTTTTAAAAAAATTCAAAAAAAACTGTATTTACAGTTGCGTTTAACCGATTTTCTTCCAATTTGAAATTCTACCAATGCTTCCAAATATATTTTAATTTTATTTTGATATAAATTTAAATTGATTTGGCAAGGGTTCAGACTTCAGACGGAATAAAGATTCAGGCATTCCAAAAGTCTAAAATTCCGATTCAATGAATTAAATTTTTCTAATATTTATATTACGTTAAAGAGAATTAAATTGATTATTGTTATTATTATTTTTTTACTTCCTGTTACTCCTAGTAAAGAGGAAGTATTGTAATCGTGTCAAATTTTCGATATCGAGTTTTCACCGGAAATATCCGTTTTGAGGTCCCCTGAGTCCAAAAAAGTGGTTTTTAGCAAATTGTCTGTGTGTGTGTGTGTCTGTGCGTCTGTGTATGTCTGTGAACAGCATAGCTCAAAAACGAAAAACCGTAGAAAGTTGAAACTTGATATTCCGTCTAGGTATAATCATGGCATCTGACAGTGGGTCACCTGTCAAAATTCCTCAACCGGAAGTACCACTTTACTTAGTGGTTTTTTTACGTTTTTGCAATTTTCTCAAAAATGCCTCCAACGATTTTCTTCAAACTTGGTATATCATCTACACATACAAAGAGCTACAACTTTTATTTAAAACATTTCTCTGGGAAAATTCATTTAGGGCACTTACGGGGGAAGGTTGGGGTTAGGTTTTCATCTAAAGTGCTATTTCACTTTATTAAACAATTCTAACATCTAAATAATGTTAATTAGAATTAAATATGTTGTTGAAATTCCAAGTTTGATAAAAATCGGATAACCGGAAGTGCGTTTACTTTACCACTTTACTAAATGATTTTTTCACTTTTTCGCGATTTTCTCAAAAGTGGCTGCTACGATTTCCTTTAAACTTGATATATTAACTACTCATACAAAGAGCTACAACTTCTATTTACAACATTTCTCTAGGAAAATTCATTTAATGGGTCTTTTAGGAGGAGGGGCGGGGTTATGTTATTCTCTTAAGTGCGATCATTGTTGATTATACAATTCTATCATCCAAACAAAATTAATTAGAAATAAATGGATGGCCAAAATTCCGAGTTTCAAGAAAATTAGTTAACCGGAAGTGGGCTTTTACTGAACGGTTTTTTCAGTTTTCGTCGTATTTGAATTAATTTGGTACACAAACTATAAAATTTGTCAATTATAATTTTGATAAATGGAGTAAGAGAAAGTTGTGTGAGTGTTTCACACCAGATTTTTTTTAAATCTTTTTATTTGAAATTTACAACTGTACGACATAATGTACAATTAAATGTGTTAAAGAAGAGATATCAATTGGCGTGATATTAACGTAAATATTGGTTACCCAGTGGTGGCCAACAATAATTCAAGTGATCTCGTGGCCATCGGCGCTTGAATCGTCTGGCTGGATGTCCGGGAAGTATCGGGGATAAAGGAGTTGTATGAGAGAGTTGCGGTGCGATTTTAGGTTTCCATGGAAGTTAATGTAACGGGATTTAGCGAGGTCTGCTATCGATGGAACTTTGAGATCAGTATGTAAAGTGAGGTTTAAAAAACATAGAAAGGAGCGTTAGCTATTCGACGAAGAATTTTTGATTGTAAGGTTTGTATGCGGTTTAGATTTGATATTTTGGCAGAGTTCTTGTCCATAAGTCCATTCGGCATAAAGAGAGAAGTGTATAGTCTTATCATATTGTGTAAAGTTATTTTGGAACGTTTGTCAAGTAGTTTAGCGAGTAGTCGGAATCTTATGTTAAGGTCTTTTCATTTCAGTCGAGGCTTTTGTCCAGGTATGAAATTTATTATTTAAATTGAGAATTCGGATAAATTTAGCTGAACGAGGAATTTCCTGAATTTTTTTATATTAGTTGTGGTGGTTGGTTCCACAAAGCTGGAAAGCTCGAAACGCTTTCCACCACCCTGAAGAACGTTCCGAAACCGGACGATGACCACAAAATGAAGCAGCCTCTGAAATAACCTTTTCCTACGACGGAAAATGTCTCTGATGAATTTTTTTATATTTTTGTGATTATTCTCGATAAAGATAAATATGCTTTTTTGAAATTTCTATTAAAATCATACAAATGCATTATTACTTCAGTCTGAAACAATTTTTTTTGGAGAAAATTGACTTCAAAGTATTTTTGAAAAAGAAAGTTCGAAAGATGTTTCCTTTAACTTTGTTTTAATAGTTTGCCACCTATATAATGTCAGATAGCTATTAAATTGCCGCGTTTGAAGAAAATCGATTTAAGCAGTAGTGCAGATTTCATGACCTACAGTGAAAAACGTTTAACACGAAAACGCTTAACATGAAAAATCAGTTAACACGAAATGATACTGCGGTCCCGACAAAATACTATGTAATTTCATAAATTTTTTTTTTCTTTTAGTACAGAACAAATATCGTTTAACACGAAAAGATTTTAGTTCCCTGAAGAAAAAATATACCTCTTTTTCTGCAGTCACAAAGTCACTCAGATTTTTTGGTTAATTTTTTTTTTTTCGTTAGATGGAACAAAATAAACAATGGCTGCCACTGTTACTATGTTTCCGTTTGTCTTTGAGTAGGTAAAGGCACCGCCATTGTCTAAACATTTCAATTAGTTGTCGAATTCGGTAAATTTTGTGTTAAAAATCAGCGAATTTCGTAATTTTAATACATAAACTTATTTTATTAAGTGTACAATGGCAGAAAAATCGGGACGAAAATAAACCGCTATTTTATGGTTTATCACGGAAATTCTTTTAATACGAGAAATTATTTCGGTCCTTTCAGTTTCGTGTTAAAAATTTTTCATTGTATTTCTTTTCTTTTTTTTTTTATACAACTTTCAACGATTTTATCTCGATAAAGACACTAGAATGTTTCTTAAACTTGCTATGCTAATTATTCATATAAATACATATCATTTTCGTACGATGCAAAAAACAAGCAACAGGATTTTTTAGAGGAACTAAGACGTCACGTTATTCACTGAAGTTTTGTTTCAAAATAAGGCTTCCTTCCATTGTATAATATTGAAGGGTATTAATTAAGAATTAGTTTGCAGCATGACCGTTTGAAGCGAAAGTGCAAATATGGAGCACAGTAAGACGGCCATTTACTGGGAGCCAACAAAACCTAGCTGGTTAAATAGCTCGATAAAGTTCAGTATTAGACAGCATGCAAAAAAGAAAAAGAAAAAAAAAGAAAAAAAAAAAGAAGATAACTTTATTTATAAAATTTGTAACCATTGTTTTTTGTAGGCATAAATATATGAGTTGATACTAATCCTAGCGTTCAGCGAAGTTGCTCCAATAGTACTGTACCCAGTGGGACGGTACTACAGGGTTTTTACAGCTTTTAACCCAAACAAAAAGTGTTGTAAACTAGAAAACTTCATTGTGTGTATGTGCGTGCAGGCAATAGAAACTTTACCATTTTTTTTTTCTCAAACTTTGGAAATATATTATTTTTTATTTTTTCATAATGCTATAGGAGAAAGTATTGATATTGAGTCAATTTTTTTCCAGTATTATTGCTATTTTCTTTGAAGTTCGAACGATTTTCTTTAAACCCCACATAATATTAACTATACACATAATAGTCTATTGCTTTTATTTCAAACATTTCTTACAGGAACTTTGAATTTTTTTTTTTGAACTTCTGTAGGATCTTTGACGTTAACCCGACCTCTAAATTGTTTATTTTGTTAGGATTGATATAAGTGCTGACCTGTGAACTATATGAGGTCACATGGCCTAAAAATCCACAAATTAAAATATAACCTTGTTGGTTAAAAAGAACACAAAAATATTTTGGTCTATAGAGATGAAGAAAAAATATGAAGAAAATTGACGTAGGCTGGCAGGGTAACAATATTAGGGAAGAAGAACAGAGATGAGCAGGAAGTCAAGAAAGTTTAACCTCCAAACTGTTACACGTTCAACCTCCAAATTTCTGTGGCTTTCTTCTTCCATTCATCTACTTGTCTACTCCACCACTGTTCCTCCATATATACACAAGCTTCGCGCACAAAACATACACACACAAAACTACTTTGTGTAGAAAATAAATTGAGAAGAAGCCAGTTTAAAAGTGAAAATGGGCATGACCTGGTAATGATGCCGACCACCATCTAGACCACTAAGAGAAACACATTATTCTCCTCCTTTTCATCCACATTCTCTCTCCGTCCGTCCATCTGTTCGTCTGTGCGTGTTTAGATGGGTAAAAGGATTTCGTTCGATTCTGTTTTTCAAATCTGTATTTCCTTATATCCTTTTCTATAAGCTTTGCCCATCACTTAACACTTCTAACTAAATGAATTTCCTCAGCACGTTATATTTTATTGTAAATATTTATTGCAAACCCGAATGGAATTTATCAAATGATCGAAGCAAGTTTAAATCACTTTGAACTTTAAGGGTAATATTTGTCCTATGATTTGTAAATATGTCCTAATGAATTGTTTAGTTTTCAAGAAGATTCTCACAAAATGTGTATCATCTCAAAGTATCGAAATTCCTACGTTTAAATTAGCAAAAAAGTTCGGGCTTAAAACAAAAAGCCAAATTAGTTTTTTTACATTTATATCTATTTTCTTTTATTGTTGTAGGTAGGAATAGCTTGAGATTTTGTTAAAGTTTCGAAATTAAGTATACACTGCAAAATTAACCTCTGATAACATAAAAAAAAAAAATATTCAGCCGCTGATCTCTGTTTATGTGATATGATATGGTATGATATATTTTATTTGCCTGTATACATCAGTTACAATATAATAGGCTCGTCAAAAAAAACTTATTCACTAACAAAAATATACCGCTGTGATCACTGACAATGAACTTTACACCAATAACAACAACAAAACTCGCTGGTATACTTTACTTTTAATTCAGTTTATATTAAAATCTTCTACCGTCCAGTTCTGTTCCATAAACTCTTTTATGTTATAAAAACATTTCTTTATTAAGAAGTGGTTCATCATTTTTTTAAATTGGATGTAATCCAACTGCCTTAATTCATTTGTAATTTTATTATATATCTTCGCGGACATAATACTTGGAACCACTGCAGATTTTGTCAGTCTTTTTGAAGGTAAGTTTATATCGATATTGTTGCGTATGTTATAACAGTGTCTGTTGCCTCTCGTATCCTTATGTGGATTTTTTTTTTTTTTGCAGAGCGAGCTTGTAGATGATATACAATGATGGTAATGTCAGGATGTTTAATGCCGGAAATAATGGCCTACACCTATCTCGAGTTCTTTTGAACATCATAATTTTCACTGCTCTTTTCTGTAATTTGAATATACTCGAGGCGTTAGCTGAAACCCCCCACAGCTTAACACCATAAACCATCCTGGAGTGAAACAATCCGAAATAGGCTAGTCTCATTACTTCTGGTGGAACTTCTTCTCTCAGCTTCCTCAGAAGGTGTGTGTGTGTGTTTTATGGACGAAATATCTCCCCTAAAAGGAGAGGAAAATATCGCAAGAATCTTATACTGAAAATTCCGTTTAGGTACCGCTAAACAATCCCACAAAATATTTTGAACAAAACTCATCAACCGGTAAAGCGAACGGTTAAAATGTATAAAGCTTTTTTTCTTAAATAGCTTTAACTATTTTCTCAATTTCATAATAACACCTACACATTTGTAGTGAGATCTATCAGTTTTATCTGAATAGTATAAGGTATTCAAATTTAACACTTTGAGATGGATAAATTGATACATAATTATTATAATAATACATCACATAAGTCCGCGGCTTATAATAACCATGCTCCCGTCCAGGATGTCGTAAAAGGCGACTAACGGACTATGCATAATGTGATATCTCGCCTATACTTTCCTACTTCGATGCTCATTTCCTTCCATGGACCCAGAAATTTCGCTCCATGAAGGTAATTATTGGATTCCCTGGTTTCTTTGGGGATATCGCACCCTTGTTGTGAAAACAGAGAGAGAAAAACACATACCAATTCCAACCGAAGTCCTTTCTTGCATATACCGTGTCTTTTGAACCTCGACTGTGGGGATTGGAGATGTTAAACGAAATTCCATAACTTCTTGTTTTTCCCTTATCCTACTTTATTCCATATGTCGGCGAATACGGGAAAATAGCTCTGGAATCTACTAGTCATGGCAAGTACCATTGAATTGTATTGCTTTTGAGACTATTGAAAAGTCGTTCTCATGACCTGAAAACTCTCTCACCCCTCTACAGAAGCAATGTGGCGGGACTGAGGCACTCCATATCATTCTTTTCTTTGAATTTCTTAGGAGCGTCGTCTTCTGCACCATGGAGACATCACGAGATCATTTCACGAGAAGGATAGAAACCCATCAATTTTCCACACACGTCCTTTCCTGCTAATTGTAGTATTTTGCTTTTCGACTTGGGGTGTTAATCATCTCTTTACATCTTGTATTGTTCCTATGCTTGTTGTTTCGTTTATAGGCGAGATGGCGAAAAGGGCTCTGGCACTTTATTCATTAATTGAAAAGTGCTGATGTAAGAGACATTTCGGAAATCACAATAGTCCCTTGAGGCCTAAATACTACATGGGAATTATTTGTTATTTGACATCAGAGCAACTTATAATAAAGTTCTCGTTTACTCTCGCTGCACAGTTCACTTAGAGAGCAGATACATATAAAAAAAAATAGAAAAGGTTTTACCATTACTAAAACAAGATGAAAATGTTGGTCATTAAAATAAAATTGTAAAATATTGCTCAACAAAATTAACTAGCATAATGGAACTACTATCATAAGCATATCGATGTGTGCAGCGGTAAGTGTGAAATATGTTGGCAGATGGACCTGCTTTACGCTCAAATTCAGCTGACTGGAAGCCCTAACCATAGCAGTTGATTGAGTCATTCTAAGCCTCAATATTATTATACAGTGCACAAACGTGTAAATACGCTCTTGTTTAATGAGTACTGCAAACCTCGTCTCCACATTATTAATGTGTCCGCTAGCCTAACAGCAGTTTAACTATCCACATATACTTGTTGGATTTTCAGATCAATAAACGCTCACCCAGATTGCCTTACTCCCCTGCCCTCCGCGTCTATGCTGACCATAAATTATCATTTATTGATTAGGGACTCTCTCTATAATAGTTGAAGTAATTATCTAGCCTATACTTCCGCTCCCCTAAATGCATTATATCATTTAGATTTCACCAGCAGGCCTACACACATAAAGCTATAAATCAATAGTTGGTATTGTTCCAAAAAGATGATTTTCTTCTAGCACTATAGACATTTGTGAAAAAGAAATCTCACATAGAATATATTGCGTTAAATCGTTTAAAATTTGACTGTAAACAGATGTGCAGTGTGCGAGATAATTTTTAGAAATCTGAAAACTTTTTCAAAGATATGGCTAATCCACTTCCCTCAGAAAATTACAAACAAATTAGAATGCAGTTTCTGTACATCTGAAACACTTATGAATGATCGACTATTTTACTCTCAGAATGAGCGTGGCATAGATACAGCAAGCAGATACACACGCTTCTTTGTTGTAATACAGTTCCTTGTTAATTTCTCTGACCGCATCATTGCACAATCTGCAGCACATTACCTTCACATATTTTTGAATTACACTTCTCTCCAGTATACTACCACTTAATTCCCTTACTAGTGTTCAACGTTTCCCGCTTTACTTAGACAGAAGGCCTACTTGGAATCCTCATACACGATTCAAAAGAAAAGAACTAAACAGACCCTTTCGAAAACTTGAAAGGACAACAGGTCTAAACTCTCTCTAGACAACAAACGCTAATTTCCACATCTATTTTAAGGCCTATTTGGAGTATGGGATAGAACTACAGGGTTCAACCAAACGCTTAAATCTCCAAAGAATCCAATCTTTAAAATTCAAAATCCTCCGCCATCATTGGAAACGCTCCTTTTTATGTCTCCAACTGAATTATACGCACTGATCTGGACATACCTTTCATTGCTTAAGTCACCCAAACTCGTTACAGGAAATTCCATATTAACTTACGTTCACACACAAAGCCTTTAGTGCAAAACCTGTCTTCCCGAACTCTTCCTGATAACCTTTCTATACATCTTAAAAGATGATTTCACGTCTCGTGATTTCTTCTCAAATGAAGAGAGTGATTAGTGATTCTGCGTTGTTTTGAAATGTTACCACCACTGGGTAACACCCTCATTATGTATTTATTATTTATGTGATCATTGTTACTTATCGCTCTGTTTGTAGCATAAATAATGAGGATATACGTAAAAAGATTAGCCGGAGAAAAATTCATAGTTTGTTGCTTTTCTCTTTTCTTTAGAATTAGACTGCTGCTTGCATTAAGCGTGAATGTTAGGTTATCCATCGAGCCTAGGAGGTCGTGGGGCCAACTACGCTTCACTGTCTCGAAGGATTGTTTGGAAGGGAAGTTGAAGAGAGAATGTGAACAAGAGGATTAAGGACTTATGGAAAGGTTAATATGGAATTTCAG
The DNA here is from genome assembly GCA_011037195.1 of Triatoma infestans. Classification (NCBI taxonomy): domain Eukaryota; kingdom Metazoa; phylum Arthropoda; class Insecta; order Hemiptera; family Reduviidae; genus Triatoma; species Triatoma infestans. The sequence continues at coordinate 21,707 of JAAEAF010004720.1, read as the reverse complement.
ATACCCGGCTTTCGGAAGAGTCGAGACGAATGGAATCTTGGAGATCAGTATGGATTGTTTTATTGGAGACATAATAAAGAGCATCCACGTAAGATGTTGAATTAGAGGGTTTGGATTCTGTTGAGACTGGTTCTTTTGTCCGTAATACCAATTTTGTAGCTTCAGTTTGGAGCGTTTGTCAAATACTCTGGCAAGCAGTCTGATGTATGGAAAGATGACTTTTATATTCAGAGTGGATACTATAAATTTAGATTTATCCATGTTGATTTGTACTTCCCATTTATTAGCCAGAATACTAAGTCTTACTTATTTTTTAAAGACTTGTTAATAACTGTAAAACTGTGGTTGATTCGTTGAAGAATAGTTGTAGATGATGTCCTCGTTTAATAATAATTGTTTAAAATTGATGCTTGTTGAAGGTTTAGCCGGACTTTGTTGCGGTAGGCCACTTGCGCTCTTCTTAGTTAGTGACAGACAGACAGACATAATTTATTTGTTTTTAAGAAGCATACAACCTGCAAAAAAAGAAGTTGTGCTCTTCAACACAAAATACAATATAAGAAGAAATAAAACCATACTTCCATATTTTTATTGAAAATTAATCAAAAAAAAATATTTATATTTATACTTAATCATTTAAAATAAAAGATATCGTAATGTTAAAACATTTTTTATAAAATTACAAACATTGAAACTATTAATATTATTTTAAATAGGGAAGGGAATAGCTAAGTGGTTAGCGTACTGGATTCCCACGCGGAGGATCCGGGTTCGAGTCCAGTAGTTGCTACCCTTAGATTTTTCTTCCTAGGAGCCTCTACAGCTCACTGTCCGGTGATGGACAGTGTTGTCTGTAACGCGAGAACACTGTCCGGTGATGGACAGTGTTGTCTGTAACGAGAGAACACTATCCGGTGATGGACAGTGTTGTCTGTAACGAAAGAACACTGTCCGAAGCCCGGCAGTGCACTGAGAAGGCTCCGGGCGCCAATGTCCATGGATGTTGACGCGCCTTAAATTAAAAAAAAAGGAACTATTACTTTAAATGTTGAGCTATTTTGTCATTTCAGTGTAACTATCATTCGGGTTGTTTATATTTTAAAGATATTCTCAGAAAATATTATATATTGGACAGTCAACAAATATAATGAATAATATCTTCATATTCACTACCATTACACAAAGTACAATGTTTGGTAGGATGAGTAGTATACTGTATAGAATTAATTGTTATTTTAATGTAATATGGGTCTGATAATCTAATTTGAGCAAATATTTTGATTATTTTAAATACAGATTTTTTTTTTAAATAAGGTTATTTATGAAAATAAGGTTAATAAGGAAGTTTTTATGAAAATATTGAACGTAGATTGTGTACATGTACTAATTATATTTTGTTACATCTTTGTTTATTACTATGTGATGAAAATTTGTAGATAATTCTGTTCTTCGGAATTTAAAACATTATTTAACAAATTCGTCGTTGTCAGTAATAATAAGAAGTAAAATATCTATGCCGTTTTTATGGAAATGATAAGGATGTATAATATTTGTATTACAAAGATACATTTTTATTTTTTTTATAATTATTTAAATAAGGGGCGGGTGTTGGTGTAGTGGTTATGAGCATGGACTTGTAAGTGGGAGGACCCCAGTTCGAGTCCAGCGTATAACTGCTAAATTTTATATTTGTTTAAAAAATGTTAATAGTAAAGTAGGTGCTTCCGCCCCCGTCCACGACACCTAATTTGGTAGTTGGACGTTAAGCCCGCTTGAAAAAATAGGCATTACTTTACTTTTTAAATAAAGAGCCCACTTTTTTGTATTACCAGTAGAAATCGGTTTTTATCAGAGAGTTTTTACCTATTAATGTAATTAAATAGATTTCTTTTTGTAAGCAAAGACTCTCGCATTGTCACCTTGACGCCTTGGCTAAAGCTCGCCGACAGAGCGAACGTCCGCCTTGTATGTTCAATTCCTAGTGGAAATACTGATGTTGATCGACTTACAAATTTGGGAAAGTAAGGATATTAGCGTTATGAATGCCTAAAAAACAGGATAATGAGAACTATGACATGCTGCCTTAAACATATACCAAATTAAACTGCCTGGAGATTTGTTTTCTCAAGTATTTTTTTTTAAAGTAACAACCCAGATTTTTCTCACCTTTCCAAAATGTGTCAGACCGAAAAGAACTGTTCAGCAAACATGTTTCCTTTCTTGACAGCTGTTTAAGTTTATTTAAAATTAAAAGGGTCAAAAAAAAAAAAAAAAAAATAGGAAAAAAAACTGTCTTTGTGAAGACTTACAGTAACTGTTCCCAGTGGAAGAAAGTGACAAACTGGAGGAACATGGGCAGGCATTTCCGTTGACGAAAAGAAGAGAAATGCTAGGGTTCTAAAAGGTAGAGAACTTTTTAATATCAACTTTTCTAACTTCTTTAAGACTGACTAAACTAAAAGCAATTAGTCTTTTTTGGACTAGCGACACAAAAAATAAAAAGAGAAAAAACTAAAAAAGAAATGTGTCCCATTTTATTTAATTAATTGCCCTTAAGGCAAACGCTTTCTTTAAACGTAAAACTAATTATACCTTTAATAATTTACTTGAATAATTTAAAATGAACTTTCTTAAAAAATTGTTCACACTTCTACTTGAATAAAATTTTAACTAATTATAAATTTAATATCTTATTGAACAATAATTGGCAGCTTTTCTGTTGACAAACAGAAAACATGGTCTCAATTCAGTGGGCTAGATTGTGAGACATAATGAGATATATGATACTATCACTTACATAAATAAATACTTAGTTCATTAGATTAATTATTACTAAGCAACAGTCAGCTAGCTGAGCAGCGGCTAGTGTTACAATCTTGATCTGACATAAGTCATTAATTAGTTATGTAGATCAAATTACTGATAAAAATGATCTTTATTTCTTTGTTTTTTGTTTTTTGTTAGACTTGAAAGACATCTTTCCAAAGAACTGTCCAATTTCACGGTTCAGACACAATCGCTTGTTAAATATGAATGAACTTTTATGAAGATTCATAGAACTTTATTCACTTCGTTTTTCTCCGAATCAACTTGTCATATTAATTAAGATAATACTAACCAAAAATTGTTTAATTAGCAATGTATTGATAAATTTCTTATTCACTCTAATTGGTTATTATTATTTTTAGTTTCTCAGAATTTGCCGCAACGTTTGAACCTTGTAATTAGTCCTGATTCTTAATCAGTCGTGGTACTGTTTCATAATTTACAAAGTATGTCAAGTTTATGAATTTTGTTACTGATCACCTGATTTTCAGGGAATGCAGGCATCAGACGATGCCTGACGTGATAAGCCGCACATCTCAACACTGGAGACTCCCACGGAGGATATTCTCTCGGAATCAATGGTCTTATTTTATTCATTTGTCTGAATTTGCGTGGGTCAGGTTAGTTTCGTCTGGCATACCGAGACGTTGATTATGAAAAACCGCTACTTTTCTTTAACTTACTACACTAAATGTGGCGTAGCAATTGTGCTGTCAGTTAATCCCATTATAGTGTCGATCATGTTTTCCACAGAACCGTTTAGGATCATATTTGTCAAGAACAGTCCTAAATCCTGGATCAAATCCCTCTGCTAAAAAAATTCGCCAAGCTTTTGTGCGCTTTTGAGATTTCTGAGATAGTAGCATCATGTTAGCCAGGTCTGAGACCTGGCCTTGTCTGTAATTTCGCTATCAACATCTAAAGGTATTGCCTGTGCATAACTTGCGCTTTCAGTGACACCCAGTTCCGAGCAAATATCCTCTAATGATTCCAATGGTGACTTGAAACTGAGAATCATAAGGATCTACCGTGGGAAGCTACTACTGCGCAAATCAACTTTAGCACAGAAAGTATGATTAATAATTTCAGGCAGGCTTTACGTCCAGATCAAGTGTTGTGGAATACGCGAATAGCAAACATGTTTTTCTATATACTACTAAAATAAAATCTCTAAGTAACTGGGAACGAATCCAGTACCACTATACCTAGATCTCAGACGTATTTGTTATTTTTGATGTGTTGCTTATCTATCACATCCCACTAGATTTAGTGATCTACCATTGTAAAAGCATCTGAAGTCCGCAAATTTGTCTCCCCCCTCCCCACTCTAGTACGTTTCGAGTTAAGTCTTACCGAAAAACTCAACTAAATCCTTAATGCAAAAGCCATGAAGAGCCAAGTGCTGCCCGAATTTTATTGCGGACAGATTTCAGCTCTCTGCAATTCTTATCGGCACTTGGTTCTGCCTGAACCACTTAATAACAAAAGCTCTACAATTTCTCCCACGACGTTAAGACAAATACTATGGAGCCTCATTGGAAACTAAATACTGCTCAGTTTTTCCAACACCGGCGAGAATCCATTCGAGGGCTGAAAATATTTGCTCCTCGGTTATTTTTCAAAAGGATAAAAAATTACTAAATATGAAGCATTCTTACGTCATAAATTTTTAGAATGATTTTTATGCTATTGCAGATGAATATTAAATTTTGGATATTATATTTAATGAAAACATTTTAAAAGAATAAAGCAATGATTCAGCAAACAAAGGAAAAAATGCAAACAGTGAGACAAAATTTAAACAAATCCAAAATAGTGCAAACAAATAAAGTAGACGTTACATTATAAGTGCAAACAAATCTTAATACGCATGAGTATACATAAGAAGATAACATGTCAAACAGCTGCATGAAGGTAAATATCAGTAACTAACAAAAATACTTTCTTTTTTTTTATTAAAAATAAAAAAAAATATATATATAAATACATAAAAAACGAATATAATATGATGTCCTCTTACTTCAAAGACTTTCTTTTACCACTCAAATTTTGATTGATTTTTACCACTCAAAAATTGATCAATTTGATTCAATTACGTAATTTGTACAATAAGCTTGTTTTCAACGAGTTATGCAATGAAGTATTTCCTCTTTGAATTAAAAAAAAGACGGCTAATCATAAGTAAAACTCCATTAAAAGTGATACGTGAGACTGTAACGAAATCAGGGCAATTTACAGAAATACTCTAGTGAGCCAAGAAAAAGTTGACTGCTCTTTTTTTCTCAAATTTCTTATAATAAATTATACAATTTTTTTTTCATACTCCAAATATTTGCGATAATTCCAATAATTTTTTTATATGTGAGAAGTGAAATTAATCTATTCGTATTTATTAATATGAGACTGTAACGAAATCAGGGCAATTTACAGAAATACTCTAGTGAGCCAAGAAAAAGTTGACTGCTCTTTTTTTCTCAAATTTCTTATAATAAATTATACAATTTCTTTCATACTCCAAATATTTGCGATGCTTGTTAACAGATGGTGGCCAGGCGGCCTCTTGAGTGTACATTTGACCCTTGTACATTGACCCTTGTATGAAAGGAATACAGGCCAGGTGTTGCGGCGGTTCTTTTGACTATATATTGACCCTTGTTTGAAAGGGTTTTGGCCGCGTTTCTTTTGACTGTATATCAACCCCTGTTTGAAAGGGTTTTTCCGCGGTTGTTGACCTGCAGCTAGCGGCTGGCTGGAGCCACTAGTTATAATTTTTAAATTTATTTATTATTTAAAAATTATATCTTCTTTCTTCTTGCCATCACATCACAAATATAACAAGATGTACACATCTTAATTTAACTGATTCTCCAAACTCATATAAATGCAGCTCCTATCAAAAACTGGATAGCCCGCTTTATTTTGTGGTCTTCGTCAAATGTCGGAAGTTCGCCTACCTTCAGGATATCTTGATAAACAGTGTGATATCACAGACATGCAGAAAGCAAAATCAATTTACACACTGATTTTTATAGAAAAGAGTTTGTATTATCCACTCTACTGTTTATCCATTTCTTAAAGACATAATGTTTTGGTTCCTTGTTGGCTGTGTAATGGATTTGTGGCAGAAAAAACAAATCATTGGCGATTCGCCTAACTGCTACGTCATCCACCACGTCACATGAAACATAACGTATCTCCCTATTACAAGCTAATTGAGATCACGATCCGTCCACCTCCGCCCCTAGGAGACCTAGAAGGAGAAGTAGGGGAAATTTTCTACAAGCATACAATAAGGGCAAGCTAGACTCAAACAAGGTGTCTACAATTGAGTCTTGTAAACACAGTTTACAAGAAAACATCACTATCTCCAATACTCTGCTAGTTCAGTCTGTCATTTCTACTCACGTTATCATTTTTCTATATCTTACTGTAATCTCCCTGCAATATTTCTGATTTCTTATTTAATATGTAAAGGTTCAGTCTTCAGTATAATTTTCTCTTTTACATTTTTCTCTGTCCAACTCACAAAAAAAAAAAGCAATAAGACAAGAAAAGTAAACAAAAATATCTCTAATCTTACAAAATTGAATAACTCAGTGAATATTCATCGGATATTTCTCGTTCAATAACCATTGTTCAAAAAAAAAATCTAGTTTTAGAATTCGTAAAAAAAAATGTGAACCAATTTGAAATAAGAAATTTGGTTTAGGAATTTTCTTATTTATGGAGATTAAAAAAAAAAATTGACTAGATATTTGGAATTTTTGAAAAAATTAAGCCGGAATTTGGAAGTTTTTTTAATTTATCTTACGCAGTATCTAAGAAAAATGCAATATTTGTTAATGTTACTATTAATTGTAAAAAAAAACATTATACAGACTACCGGTAACATGTGGGATATATTTAATTTAACGAAGAAAATTCATTTATTTAATTAATAACATTATTTTAAAACACGCCCATTTATTTTACACCATTTTCTAAGGTCTAATAATAATTTATAGTCATTATAGCCATTTTTGTTATTAATACACACACACATATTATAATCATAATTTTATAACCTCCCGCATACAATCAACATGTGTAGTGCGTGACAGAAACATAAAGTTGAAGTCAATTCCTATACATGAACTTGATTAGCCTTATTACTCTGACGATGAATAAGAACCCGAAACCGTTCAGTAACAAATTGCGTGCTACGACATATAAAAACCGGAGATGTTATCCAACAATGCGGACCGCACACATACTCGACTATTGATAACTGTGAAATTATTTATAATGGTTTTATTCAATTTATTGTAACAATGACGATACTGGAATTAATATTACATTTCAGCTCTGAAGGAAACATTTACATTTTTGAAATGTTGGCAAGAATGAGGAGTTATTTCTAATCTACCGTGACCAACCTCAAAGGGAAAAAAAGGAAAAGAAAAGAATATTGCATTGTTATATAATTAATAGTCGCTAACTACTGCATCATTTTATGTTGTCATAATTGCACGAAGAGAAAACCTTGAAATTGTTTTGCTTCAGTTTAATTTTCCTCTGAAAATTGGCGATGAAATATAAATCCAATTTCAAAGTGGAACTTCCATTTTAAATTCGTTTTAAAGTCAAGAGACTTGAGCACAAAAACTATTTCTAATCATACGATTCCTAGCCCAGCGGAATTTAAATTTCCTGTGAAGGTTCCATCTAGAAAGGAGAACACCATTTCCCTTCACACACCGCCACGATAATAGAGCTTTTTCATGTTTTTTTTTTACTTTATTAAAAAAAAAAAATGGATATTCTCTCTAAAAAAATAAATGTTATAAAACCAGTCAAGAGATTTTCTTAATACCCAGAGAATGGTTTTTGTAAATTAAATGAAATTCAGTATCGATGTTTTATAGAGGGGGGAAAAAAAAGAAGAATTTATTTTTGGATAGAGTGGGAAGTATGTCCAAGTAATAGCCGTGCCTCCATTGTGAGTACAGTTTATACCAGTGGTATAAATCAGCTGGAAACAATTTTCAGTTTATTCTCTCTTACATTTAGAGAGTCAATGGGCCAAATATAATGGTATGATAAATTTGTAAAGTTGGCTTTAGGGGTGCCCTTTTCAGATATTCACTCCCTGCGCCACCTCTCAGTCCTGGAGGGGGGAGGGACTGATATTTGAACATAGGGTAAAATGGCGTGTAGGCGTACGCCAATGGCTTATTGGATTTGTTTCCTATATTTATATATTTTGGTATTTGGCCTCTGACTTCCCGTCTGTAAATAGCGTATGTACATTTTGAAATTGTAGCTGTAATATGTAATATTTTGTATTATGACCATAGTCCTGTTTTGACAATATGCAGTAAAAAAAAAAAAAAAAATAAAATAACTGCCTGCGAATCACTCACGCGTTCTCTTACTGCAAATTTTACTTTTATTTACTGCTGGTAAGAGCAAGTATTGCAGCCGTATTTTAGCGAAAGGACTATATGTATGTGTATGTGTTACAGGATATTTCAAATAATCGAACATTCGCAGATAGCTCAAACATTATTTTTACCTTTAGTTACTAACACCGCATTAGACACCAAGGTTTTTCAGCCAGGCGTGCAACTGCACTGAATGTATTTTTTTTCTTCAGTATTTCGGTGATTTTCTCAAAAACGGCTCAAATGATTTTCTTTAAACAGACACAGCAATTTTATTTGAAATATTTCACCGGGAAAATTTATATTTTGGAGAGCTGTGAGGGAACAGTAGCGTAAAGCTTTCCTCTTAAGTACAACTTCAGTACAATGTATGGTTCTATCAGTTATATGATATTAGCATTGGTGGAATTGCAAATTTTATTGAAAATCGGCTCACTGTAAGTGCAATTTTGCAAAATCGTTTTTTGAAATTTTTGGAATTACTTTAGGATTTCACATTAGGGTGGCAGGTTAAAATAGTTTTATTTAGAGGGCTCTCTAAAAGTTGCAATTTTGTTGGGTTTAGGGAAGTTGTAATTAATAATTTTAGTAAGGTTGTGCGTTTAAGGGGTTGAAGTAGGGATAAAAAAGAAAATTTTAGATTATCGGGGAAAATAAACAAAATAGAATAACAAAAACAAAACAACACAACGTAGCAGGATTTGTGGTGGAAGAGCTACTGTGAAGGCCTACTTCATGATAGAAGACCACCGGCCTGACAGAAAGGATAAGTATTCGGAAGATTATATTGATGATATTAATAGTATTAATAATGAGGTTAATATTAGTAATAATTATAATAATGATAAGTCTGGGAAAGGCCGCAAGCGTTCGCTAACTTGCGAGGATACGAGTCTGAATATGCGCGCGGCGAAAGTGGTGAAAAACAAGGATAGTAAAGCGAATCCTAATGATACTATTAATGATAATAACAGTAATAATAGGGAAGGGATTAGCTCAGAGGTAGCGCGCTGGACTAGCAACGCGGAGATCAGGGGTTCGAATTCAGCCGTGCTACCCTTAGATTTTCTCTTCCTAGGAGCCGCTATAGCTCACTGTCCGGTGATGGACAGTGTTGTCTGTAACGAGAGAACATTGTCCAGAGGGCGGCAGTGCACTGAGAAGGCTCCGGGCGCAAAGACCACAGATGTTGAGACGCCTTAAATTAATTTAAATTAAAAAAAAATATAGTAATATTAATAAAATTAATAATGACGTATCTATGGAAACAGTTGGTGTGAACTTGACTGGTTGTATAAGCATACGGACAAAGGTCCCTACATTATACATGTAGGGTAGGTCGGGACGGAAATGCGGGCCATATTCATCGAGTCACATTCGGTAAATGGATATATAAAGAGGACAACAGCTATTCAACTGATACAGTGGATAACAGAGCTGGGGAGCAAAACCGAATGAAAATCCTAACAGAAACACCTGAAGCGGCTAACTATTTAATTCACCACATGGTTTGGAAAAGCAAAACTTGAGGGCTTATGTTGCTGGATATCGAATCTATTCGAAGGGCGTCATTAGAGAGATGGAAGTATCCTTTCCAGAGGAGGAAATTCTGCACCTCCTTGGTAGTGAAATTTCTGCTTCAAACTTGGAATACTAAGCTTACAGTTATAATCCTATCACTTTTATTTGCAACATTTTGCGAAATTCGTGGTGTTAAATTTCAAATATAATATAGATTTGGTTCATGTTATTGGCACTCTATTCTGGACCACCATAATGTTACCATTTCACCCACATGCCTAGGTAGGTATTTGTTTCCCACCACCTCTATACCAATGTTAGGCCAACCGAGCTATGTTTCCAAGTAAATTTTGTCAACTTTATAGTTGTATGTAACGGCAATAAAAGAAAGTCGATTTTTTTAAATAGTTTTAACTGTTGTACAAAAATTTATTATTTTCGCAACATATAATATCTACTAACATAATATTTAAGCAAAAACCTTTTAAAACTATAGTTTAGTTACCACACTCGCTTGCATTCTTATTGGCACACCTTAGTTCGAGCGAATTAAAGTGGCGTTTAACACTCTTGTCATATAAATAATGTAATTATACTATCAAGTTTAATTTGTTTTAAGATAGTCGTTAAAGAGTGGAAAAACTAATCAGTAGAGACGTGCTTGGTTGATGGATTTTCTTTCGTTTTTCTAATTTGGAATATTTAAAATACACTTTCATAATCTTAATGAAGCGTATATTGATTATATTAAATAGTATTTTAAATAAAAGCTTATGAACCTAGCTTTCCCAAAATATCTTCTCAAAATATTTTTTCGAATACAGTGTTTCTATCATAAGTAAACAACCATGAAGATAGTATAGTAAGTGTATAAAAACACGTAATCGTCGATTTCATTTATGATTGCAAAAACGAAGCTCAACTTTAAGCATCTACGATTATTCACTTTTTTGAGTTATGCTATTTTTCACTCAACTACTCCACCCACCAAAAAATATTTTTTTAAAGAACTTCAAAACACATATTTCCGGCAAAAAAAGAAAAGAATATTTCAAACTTTTGACATGATGGCAATATTTCTTATTTTAGAGAAAGTAATAAGTAAATAACTGAAATCACCAAACATGAAAGTAATATAATCATTTTTCGGCATGCAGCACTGTAATTCTGGCTATTTCCATCAAGAGCAAACTGGGCTCTTGGCTGGGCAAGCTCGCGGCGCAGCTGGCAATGACGTCATGCGTATGTTATAAGTACACACTAAGTACATTATATGTATTGTTTCTTTATTGTTCGTAGAACTTGGTTCAATGTATAATAATATTATATTTACATTATATGTTACTATAGGCTTGATGTGCTATGTGCTATTTATAGGAATGTAATCCTATGTGCTATTTATAGGATTGTATTTTAAAATGTATATAACTACTTTATTAACAGTAATAAACCGTTTTTAACCAATGGAAATACTTACTTAATTAAAAGTAATTGTTCAAGAAGATACAATGATGAACAAATGAAGATATAAAATTGTAGAAGAGTGGCTGGGAACAATGATCACTTAACAAAGAACAATAAACAATGGCACTTTAGAGGGTAGCTTTACACACCGCACTTCGTCCTAAAATAAATTTATTCGGAAACATATTTCAAATAAAAGAAATAGATCTATCATGCGTGAAGTTAGGTTGTTGACAAGGTTAAAGAAAATTTGTTTGAGTCAATTTTCTAGAAAATATAGAAATTTCAATGAGTCCCATTAACGTTTAATGAATTTTGATTAAGTGGGCAGATTGGATGTTCACAGAAAATAATTTGTTCTCTATCATGAAACTGCAGGAAACTTCTTTATATTATTATACGTATATATATATATATATATACAATATATATGAAACTGCAGGAAACTTCTTTATATTATTATTATTATACATATATATATACAAAAAATCATATTATATATGTATATGTTACGCTCAAAGACCGAAATTGCTCATTGAGAGAAAAAACAGCTCACAACGCGTTGTGGTCACTGTAAAATATCCACATCGCGAAATTCATGTTATGGTTCTTATGAAAACGCTCACGACGCGTTGTCGCAATCACAGAAAGACCACATAGCGAAATCCGTGTCGTGGCTACAACGCATTGTGGCAATGAAGAAAAGCCATGACGCGTATGGAATCATATTAGAATACGACGAGCAGTGATTTTCGATATGGGTCCTACTAGTCTCGTAACTTTTTGGTAGATATCCTCAGGAAATATTTTTTGTCCTGCAAATTGACAGACAATGTTCTTAATGTTCTTTCTGCTGCTAAAAATCGAAAACCGCTGCATGACGTACAAAACACTTCTAAACACTTCTATTTTATTGGTCATGGTTAGCGCTGATATACGTTCACCCTCAGAAACAGACAAGAATGAATAAACAACTCAACTGATGTTTTAATTCATCGTTGTAACAAATTACAACCTGTCTATCGTGATGTGGTTACACCAACTAGTGCTCAGAACGCGTCATGGCTTTTCTTTATTGCCACAACGCGTCGTGAGCGTTTTCATAAGAGCCATAACATGAATTTCGCGATGTGGATGTTTTACAGTGACCACAACTCTTTGTGAGCTGTTTTGTCGCTCAATGAGCATTTTCGGTCTTTGAGCAAAAAATATATAAAAAAATAAAAAAATAATAATAATATATAATATGCATATATATACATATATATATATATAGCATCTGGAAATTTTTATTTTCTTTGTTTTGTAGATTTAGTTTTTGAACAGGAATAGAAAATTCAAACAATGTTACGAATTGTTATTTTTTTCTTTTTTACTTTCTTCTTTTCTGCGAATATTTGGTCATGTATAATTTGCGAAATCGAGGTTTTCATTAATATATTGACTACACTGGTTACAAATAAACTATTTCTTATTCTGTATGTGTGCGAGAACGAAGTAGTTCATAAACAAAAAACTGCAGGAATTTTAAACTTGATATCCCATTTAGGTATCACTAGGCGAATACACGAAGATTTATAAACAAAATTCGCCAAACCGGAAGTTAGAAAGTAACTCTAAGGATATTTCTTGGCATCCCAGTTAACAGACAGTGCTCTATTAATTTTATTTGAATCATTTACCCAGAAAAATTGCTCTCTCTGACTGGTGAGCGCTGGCCTCTCTGTTTCCAGAGGATCCTTCTCTGTTTTAAAAAGGATCAATTATATTTTTTAAAAATACCACATATCTATGGCGATTAATCGGAATGCTAATTTTTAGAATGGAGTTCTAGTTTTTCATGATTATCTCCAAAAATGTCTCCAACGATTTTGCTAGTACTAGGAATAAATACTATAAATAGGAACTTTGTAGTTCACGGTCTATCGGGGGGGAGGGGGGTAAACCTGGTGGCTACTGCAGAATTTTTTTATAACGTCGGCATTGACAAAGGGAATCTAACCCAACTGGCGGAGCAAATTATCTTGGATTCCCCGGGTATCCTGCATAATCACATCTACGGTCTTTGAAAACTTGGTTTATAAAAATAGTTTCATTTAAATGTCCTGCTTATTGAATTTGTGTATATTTCATTCTTCTTGTTTGCACTATTTATTTCAGTTTTGTAATATTTATGTCTTTTTGACTTGAAATTGTCTCATGAAGATTGATCAGTAATCTGTGTATTTTAGCAACTCAATGAAACTGAGCAGCCACGTCAACTTGGTTTCTCGCTGTAATCTCTCTCCCCTTTATTTTAAAATTTGTAAATGGTGGGGAGGGGGGTAAACCTGGTGCTACTGCAGAATTTTTTTATAACGTCTGCATTGACAAAGGGAATCTAACCCAACTGGCGGAGCAAATTATCTTGGATTCCCCGGGTATCCTGCATAATCACATCTACGGTCTTTGAAAACTTGGTTTATTAAAAATAGTTTCATTTAAATGTCCTACTTATTGAATTTGTGTATATTGCATTCTTCTTGTTTGCACTATTTATTTCAGTTTTGTAATATTTATGTCTTTTTAACTTGAAATTGTCTCATGAAGATTGATCAGTAATCTGTGTATTTTAGCAACTCAATGAAACTGAGCAGCCACGTCAACTTGGTTTCTCGCTGTAATCTCTCTCCCCTTTATTTTAAAATTTGTAAATAATATCAATCAGATTTTTAGCAAAATTAATTGCTTTGGTGACAAAGTCTTAAGGTATTTTTTTTTTGTTAGCATATTTATTTTCCAATTAATAATAAGCTCCTGTTAAGTTGATTGGTTAGTGATTTACTTAACATGCTGCTGTTCAATACATAATAGAGGAGTACTGAATATGGTTCTAAATACTAATATAATATTTTGTTCTTAGAAATATGATTTTAAGCTGTCAAAATCCTCCTTACTAGTAAACACTAGGTTTGAGTGCCATTGTTTATGTACATATATAAATATGTATATGTATACCTCGTGAATATTATAATATACATATATACATACGAACATATACATATGGTGCATTGTGTTAGTATGTAATCCTGTAAAGGAATAAGACCTAGAGAACAACAGCAGGGAATCTTTAATGTAAAGTCAAATATCTGGAATAATACTATAAACTATATAATGCTTTTGTATTCCAGTGAGTGAGGGTAAGCCTCAAGACTAAACGGAACAAACTTATACACTGCTTTTAGAATAGGCTGGGTTTGGCCGGCATATTAGATCAATAGTGCTTACTTAGTATAGGAGCGGTGTTCCTATTTTTCCCACTTCTTTCATCGCTGTATCTTTGTATAAAGTTTCATTTAAATGTATATGCGAGAAAAAAAAATCAGATTAAAGTATTTACTACTAAATCGATTATCCTCCACTAATAAAGCGTTTTTATTCACCAGTAAAAATCAATGAAGTATGGACTGTATTAAATGAAATGCAATCAAACCCAGCCCGTATTGAGAAAATTCCCCATCAAGCGCTGAACTTAAGACTAGCTGCCATTCCAGCCGCGCTGAACGCCAACTTCGTGCCTCCAAAAGTATTTCAGCTAGGCATTTACCCTCTCTATCATGTCTAATACAATGTAATGGACTTGGGTAGCCAAGCTTTCCGCCCTAGAAGCGGTCTGCGGATCCCATCAAGAGGTAGGAGAAAAACTTGGATAAAAAGCCGGAAATATGAGGTTTTCAAAAGACATCAGATTAATTTTGAGGAGTTAACAAGTCTCAAAACCAAACATCAGTCAATGCTAACAATATGCTCACTTCTCCTTTATAGTTACTTTTAAATATTATTTGCATAAAAAGTACAGTAGTGAGTTTGTGTCTGTCTACATTTCAACATCACCAATCACTGCTACCATTGAAAGTACAAATTCTAAATATTCTAAATTTATTCTATAAATAAATAATTATATTAATAATTATTAAATAATTATAAATAATTAAATAATAATATTCTATAATAAATTCTAAATATTCTAAATATTGCTAAATTGAATTCTTTATATTGCTGAATATAAAGTCTAAATTCTGCTAAATTGAATAGTATAGATTCTTTGTTTGACGTTGACTGCATATTCTTATTGAATGGTTTTGCAATGAATTGTCTTTTATAGTTTATTCTCTCCTACTTAGTCATGTCGGTGAAAAACGTATTCAGTAATTTTTACTTTCTCTTACCGCTTGTAAGAGATATATTTTATCGTGTATGTGTGTGTGTGTGTATGTATGTATGTATGCATGATGCCTATTTTTTTTCAGGCAGGCTTAACGTCCAGCTACCAAATTAGGTGTCGTGGACGAGGGCAGAAGCACCTACATTACCATAGATATTTTGGTAACCGAAGATAAAATTTAGCACCCACAAACGGGACTTGAATTGGGAACCTCCTAGTTACAAGTCAATGCTCATAAACACCACACCAACACCAGCCCAGGTGTGCGCGTTAAAGAACGAGTGTGGCAGCGTGTCAGAGAACAAAATAATTCTGAAACCTAAAACCACAGGAAGCTTAAACTTGACATTTCGCTTTAGGATCGATCGCCAGGGATAGGGAAAGGGTTGGCTGGACTAACATACGGAGATCACAGGTTCGGGTTCTGGAAAAGTTTTGAATTAGGCTACATTTTTGTAGGGATTGATCCATACAATGGAGTTAAGTAGAAGGTTGGTTTCTAGTATCCGACAACTATAATTCCCTTTTTTATATTTTATAGAAATGGTAAGTAAGAATATCCCATAAAAAGTAAAAATTCCAAGTTTGAAACAGAAAAAAAAATGTGTCGCTGAGAATTTATTGTAATAATTACAGTAAGCGAAGGAAGTGATGAGTGTTTCGTAGAAGATTGTTACTTACTCTTATTTCCGGTAAGAGGAAGTATTGCGATCCTGTAAATTGAGTTTTCTACGGAAATGCAAATTTTATGCCCCCCGAATACGAAAAAAAAAGTATTTTAGTGGATGGTCTGCATGTGTATCTCAAACGAAAACTCATAGAAATCTAAAAACTTGTCCTTTCTGTCCAGTTACCACAAACGCATCTGCAATGAAATTTTTGGGCAAAATCCATTAACCGGATGTGCGACTTCTTTGTTGAAGGGGTTTTTTACCCAATCATATTTAGTTTAATGTGCGAGTCTTTTCGAGGACCTACAAAATTTTACTCGAACAAAATTTTGAATTATATTTTACCTGTATTTTCTTTACTTGTGTCCAGTGTTCTGTACGGCCAAATTATTTTGAGTACACACTCGTTTATATTGATTATAATTTCTTGTTATTCAATTGAATTATGTAACCAATTTTCCTAAGAGCTTTATTTTCCTAAAATATAAAATTTATTGTCACTAGTTTTTCCAGTTAAAATTGTGATCATGACCCAAGGCATAAATTTCAATAACTAGTAAGGAGTAAAACTTTATATAACTAGCCTTCTTGATCTAAAACTTGGTGGCAAGTTTAGAAAACAAAAAGGCATTGTCTTGCAAGAACTTCTCCTTCGATAACCTCTATAGTTTGCCCTCTTCGAGTGAGTTATAGTATTTATTGATCTCATTAATATTTAATATTAATGTAAATTATTCAGGACTTTATAAGAATAAATAATAATAATAATAATAATTGCAAGTCAGATCAATTCTACGATTGGATAATCTAGTATTTAAAGTGACAAGGCTGAAAGTACAACAGATGAATTATCATTTCAGACGAACTGATTCTTCTTCAGTGATCTAGAGCGAAACGATTTCCTCTTATTTTTCCTGTTATACTAATCGACAAATTTTCTTGAAAACTTGGTTTTGTCACAACATTAAACATTAGCTTGGCCTTATGATTACACTTAAATTAGGTGATGGGGATTTCACTTATTGGATTATGAAGTTCAATTGCTTCATACCTTAACTTTTTTTTGTGAATCAGCATCTATGGCTATTTAATCCTAAAATTCGATTCATAATAATGTGTCACTGTCGTTACAATCAATTTTAACGTACATTCTAAGCTTTTATCCCTTATCCCTGTGAATCATTAACAGTCTTTAGTGCTGGTGTACCTATCTACCTACATTGCCAAATCTTGTTACCTTCCTTCGCTCCTGCACCCTTTCTCCAACTCGCTCATTCTCACACAACAAATACATTAATACAAATAAATACAGCTGCATGTCCGTAGTTTACATTAGGCTTTTGAGAGACTCATTCAAGATAAAATGTCTATCGACTAGTAGCGCTTTAATTAACAACTTTAATGGAGGAGATCACAATAATTCTTCACCACTCTAAATAGAAATAGAAAACAATTTTCCCAAATTCAAATTTACTAAATTCCACGACTACTTACCTCTTTCATCCAACTAACTTTCAGTTCCATTATATGGCGTCAAGCTTATATTTATTTAATTGCTACTCGAACACAAATTAGTGGTACCGATGTCACTGAAAAACTAATAGTAATTTCTTAACTAGAGAGCTAAATATTTAACCAGTGAACTTTAAGAAATATTTCACAATAAGTATATATATTGACTGAGGATTTTGCCAGGGGATTCAAGTACGAATCTACCCAAATCGACTAGCAAAATTACAAGAGAACTGATTCTATGAAACTGCCTTCCAAAGAGTCTGTGCAAAAAAATTTAATTAATTAATATTTCATTTAAATAAAAATTTATATATATATATATATATATAGTGAATTAAAGAAAGTCCAAAGGAACCGTTACTTAATTAAAATATGGTCAAACAATTATTTTTTTAATTCCAGCAAAATTTACATATGAAGTTACAACACATTACACTAGAAGTTGTGTAACCCATAATATTAGAGATGAGTTATTATAGTTAATTACACTTCAATTTCGCTGAGATTGCAACACTACAATATATATTTCAAATAATGTATCTTACAAAATAATAGAATCCCCAGGCGGCACCGTTGTTTTCAATTAATTTAAAGTAGAGTTAATTAAATTAGTTTTTAATTTATCTTGGAGTAAAAAGAATGGTAACATTATTTTTACATACAGTGGCCATTATGTTATTCCAATTTTCACCACATAAAAAAAAAAACAATAAAAGGTGGGGATTATATATTTTTTTTATTATTTCCCTGGGTTAAATTTATAAAAGTACTAAACATTTGGTGTTGCAGCATTTCAGGACCCTAGAACTGTCCGGCAGTGATTTAAACGGGGTAGTTTATTATGGTCAGCATGTCTTAGTAGTTTTTGCGTCGTAAATCTGGCTGCGTCGAAAGAATTATTAACTAACAACTGTTGATAAATTAGATATAAAAAGAAATGAAGTATTTTATGATAATTTATTATGTAGAGTATAGCATTGCACAGTACATTCACTTTTGAGTGACACATTCACGGCAGAAATAAAAAAAAAAAAAAAAAATCTAATGTGAAACACTCACACAACTTTCACGTACAATAATTATGAATTGAACAATGTTATTTAAATTTCAAATACTACTTATTTGACCTAATTGGCATGTATGCAAGTGATTACAGTCAGGGCCAAAACATTGAATAATTCCAAGTAACATCTAATATTTTATCCTTCGTAGCAATAAATTCTTAACGTAATTTAGAACTAAATCAATATCATTTAAAATTTAAAAAAAAATAAGCATGATAAATAAAAACGAATACATTTGATTTCCTTTATTATTTATTTTAATATCATCTCCAATTTGCCGTTTGCTGCCAACCTTCGTACATATCAATTTACCTAACATACTCGTATTTTCTTATATTAACCTTGCTTGGATTTGATATTTATTTATTATTTTTACAACCTTTTGACTGTTCTTAAACTTTGCATTGCCTTTCTTGAAACTATTCTTATTTACCATAGTATACTCCTGAAATTTTACCCCCCCTCCCACCAATAAAAATGACTTGATTAATTAACACCACTATTAAAATTTAGTTATAAATTATCCTTCAAAATCAAGCAAGTTATTATACCCTATTTTCTAATGTCTAATCATAATTTTTAATAATTTTATTTTGTCATTAACACACACACAGAGGTGGGAAAACCGCTACCGGGCAGGACCTCTGTGGTTCACACATGGTTCTAAGAAGGACTGCGGAACTGGAGCAGGAATGTGTGGAGTGGCCTGCGGGTACTTATCGAGAGGTCGCTGGGCAGATACTCCACAATATTCCAGGCTGAGTTGTTTGCCATTAAGGTCTGTGCCGAGGAGAACCTGCGTAGGGCTCTAAAGGGCAAAGTTACACGCATTTGCTCGGACAGTCAGGCAGCACTGAAAGCCATAGAGGCTTACAGAACCACCTCTTCCCTAGTTAAGGAATGTCGAGAGGCATTGTCGAAACTTCACACATGGTTCTAAGAAGGACTGCGGAACTGGAGCAGGAATGTGTGGAGTGGCCTGCGGGTACTTATCGAGAGGTCGCTGGGCAGATACTCCACAATATTCCAGGCTGAGTTGTTTGCCATTAAGGTCTGTGCCGAGGAGAACCTGCGTAGGGCTCTAAAGGGCAAAGTTACACGCATTTGCTCGGACAGTCAGGCAGCACTGAAAGCCATAGAGGCTTACAGAACCACCTCTTCCCTAGTTAAGGAATGTCGAGAGGCATTGTCGAAACTCTGCAGCCACAACAAGGTACAGCTGATATAGGTGCCTGGACATGCAGGGATTGAGGTTAATGAGACAGCTGATAACTGGCCAGGAACGGGGCAAATACTCCGTTCAATAGAGAGCTGTCCTGGCGATAACCGGCGCAGCGATTCGAGTTAGCGATCAGAGATTGGCTTCGCAATAAGCATGAGGAGCTCTGGAGGGGGAGTCCAGGAGGCACACACAGTAAAAGGATGATGCCAGGACTGTGTAAAAGAAGGTCCATGATGACCGTTAGCCTGAGTAGGAACCAGATCTCTCTGATGGCGGGGCTATTTACGGGTCATGGTAGATTCAGAAAGCATCTGCACAAGGTAGGGCTAATAAGGCGGAACACTTGTGCAGACTTTGTCAGTAGAAGGAGGAGGAGACGGCCCCCCACCTGCTCTTTGATTGCGTTACAATAACTAAATTGCGCTACTAAACCTTTGGTACGTTGTGGCCGGAGGAGATAGTAGCGCAATATGATCTGGTGGTGAATGTCCATAAACTCCTTAGGAGGGGAGGGTTCACCTATTAGAAACTCCGGGTATGGTGCAATAAGCCTTTGATGGCTGCATTGCCGGGGTATAGCCCACCCGTTGTTGTTAATAATAATAGTAATAATAATAATAAACAAACACACAACCTTACAACCTTATAAAATAACCTATAACCAAAACAAACCACAAGTGTCAAGTGAAACAAAAACATAGCGTTTGAAGTGAACTCTCTGCACGAAATGGATAGATTTGCTCTGAGATGGATAAAAATCCGAAACCGGTCAGGAACAAAATAAATATGCATGCTACGACGGATAAAATAACACATGTTATCCAGCATTGCCGACCCATCGACACATTCAAAATTCCAAGTAACTTTAAAAACGTTAACTTCACCGATTCCTTAAAACTCTAAAATCCATTTTTCCAATAAAAGTGACACGTTTATATCTGTGCAGATTAGTATTATAAATTTAAAGGAAATCGTTATAATCGTTTCCGGGAAAAAAAAAATTCCAAAAAGCTCAAAAATCTATTCTTGTTATGTTGCACTTCCGGTTTAAAGATGTTCCTCAAATTTGGAATATCATCGATGTTTCTGTTGTATTGAAATATTACATAGTCGTACTTAAGTGGAAAACTTAACGTTACTATTCCCCAGAACCTTCCATAAAAAATTCAGTTTTGTCTGAAAAATTAATATTTCAAAACAAAAATGATACGCATTTATGTGTGTAGGAAAAGTCGTTGGAGACAATTTTCTAGAATATTGCGAAAATCTGAAAATCTGAATTCAGTAAAGTCGCAGTTCTGGATGATAGATTTGATCAGTAAACCTCCGTGTCAGATGCGGTATTGTATTATATTTTCAAATTTGTACTAACTTACTTTTACTACTTAAGAAGAAGTTTAAAAGGACGAATTAAAATGTTTGAGTCTCCATAAGTTAAGTAAGTGCCACCAAATTGTCCATAATTAAGACAATTGAACACAAGTTTCAAAAAAAAAAACTAAGTTTAAAGTAAATTGATAACTAATGTTGGTAAAAAACAATTATAACCTTTAAAAAAAGAATAAATCACACGATGGCTTTAGCTATAATTAAATTATGATTTAACCTTCTCTTTAAGTTTACAACGATACAATATTTAGTTGGGATGGTCATAAAAATGGTGGTGGAAATTTTACTTGTATACTTTAAAGCCTGAGCGGCCTTATCTGGAACGCTGTATGTCAATAACCAAAAAAAAAACCTATGGCGTAACAGCCCATGAAAGGCCAAGGCTTGTCACACGGCGATTTGAACAGG
>JAAEAF010004719.1:0-24083 GCA_011037195.1 Triatoma infestans | reverse complement strand
TACCACAGCTCAGTACTCCATGCACTTCGTCAGAACAGACGAAGAACACAATGTAATTAAAATACATACACTCCACTCTTTACAGACAAGGAGAAACAAAGTACACAAACTAGGATCTCCGTCCCTAGTTAATTGGCGTAAGCAAAGGGAGAAGGAAGGGATTAGCTCAGTGGTAGCGCGCTGGACTAGCAACGCTGAGGTCCCGGGTTTAAATCCAGCATACTGGTCCTTAGATTTTCTCTTCCTAGGAGCCCCTACAACTCACTGTACGGTGATGAACAGTGTTGTTTGCAGCTATAGAACACTGCTTGGAGGCCGGCAGTGTACTGAGAAGGTTCCGAGGGGCACAATAGATCTTTCAGGTCGCTGTGCAATAATCACCTACAACAATCTATCAGTAAAATATTTCTTAAGTTGCATCTTGATGAATGTTGCTACAGAAGCTTGAGAAAATATTGTCAATTTTTATATGGCAATTTTTTGAACGATCTAAAAGATCTAAAAAAAAACAAAAACAATCGTTCAATATATATTTTTTTTTTTTCTTTTTTAAACTTTTCTGCCTAATAAATTTAAATTTTACGAACCATCAACTTTATCTATTAACCAGGTCGAAATAATAGCACAAAAAATGTAAGCTCACTGACATAGAATGGTAGAGCAGATATTCTCAGTAGAGCATATACGAGTATATCTTATTGGAAGAATACCGATTAATACCCGCTGTGTAAATTCTGTCTGTGTACGAAAAATTGGAGTTCGATTCCCATGAAACTCAATAGATATTGAAATCATGAGATAAAAGTTGGAAGCTAAAGGGCGACTTTACTAAATAAATGTTTTGCGCTACTTTCTCAAAAATTGCACCAGTGATTTGCTTTAAACTTTGCATAACAATTGCACACGAAGGCCTATCATCTTGGCCTTTGAAACATTTTTATCGGGTTTCTGGAATGTTTTATCGGGTTTGTAACCGTAAACATTCCTTTAAAGTGCCATTTGAGAATAGTGTACGGTTCTGCCAGTTGTAAAATATATACTTAAATGCATTGTTTGAATTCCAACTACGAAGAGTATTGGTTAAATGAAATAATACACTTTTTTTGAAACGTTAGATTCAATGCTTATTTGGATTTGATTGGATTTGTATTCTGTATTAAAATGTAATCACATACAAGTATTAGCTTTTACATTGCTGAGTACGTACTTTGCCTCCATTATATTAATGTTAAAGGCTCTATCCATTTTCTTTAAACTTGGATTCCTTATAGCTCAGATAATCGTTTTTCCGGAGTTCTGGGTGAAAAAAATTTGTTAGGCTTAAATTAATTAACCTTATAATTAGTATCAATTATAATTTATATTGCAAAAATGAAAGTCGATGACTGTGTTTTTTGCTTTTTATTCTCTTTTCCAATGTTAAGTTTTTTATTTGTAAGTGAATATCATAATAAAACTACTATTGTCCAAAACGACACTGAACAGGCTTGCAGATTTTATGTTAATTTAAATTAAGACGATAGAAATGAATGAAGATATTACATTAGTACATCAAACTGACAGAAGAGGGATTAAACTCAAAAATATTCAAAGGCACTCTATTACCAGATACATGAATGGTGTTCCTTTAACAAATATTACGACTTATTCAATAGGAAAAAAAAAATGCCTAGTATATTTTGTTGAATGATTAAGATATGATGATGATGATATTACAGAAAAGGAAGAGAGATAGAGTGAGAAGAAGATAGATACTTAAATGTGAAGATTGAGTGATAACGTTGAACCTGGTCATCCATCCCATATCACACGAAACCGGTTCAATCCCCTAAACCAAAAGTCCCTCCTACACTTCTTTTTTTAGAACCCTTTATTCTTTCTACTACTTTGACCACCCTCTGGGAGTAGCATCCGATTATACATTAATTACAACCGGTACCGTGTGAACACTAACATATCAACCATATTTCGTAATATATATATATATATATTAAAATTACTTCTTCTTTCAATAATAAAAAAAAAAATTATTGAATCAACGACAGAATATTCAGTAAATATTTAAAGAGAAAGTTCCATAGGAAAAAATCATTAACTATAATTTCTACTTTTTATGTTTTAATTTCGACCAACTCTAGGAGGATTGTTCAGTAATTTCCATTTTTACTTTTGTCTTAGTGGCGCCTTAAGGGGAAGTATTTTACGATCGTTTCGGATTTTTCAAAACTAAGTTAAATTTTGTGAGGTCCTCTAAGAATGGAAAAAATTGTTTTGAGTGTTTCTGTTTGTGTAATATATGTATAATGTAATGTGTAATAATTTATGTTCATGCATTTTAGTTTATGACAATTTCGGTCGAACATAGAATACATCAGAGATAGTTTCCATCTATGCGGACCCAACTGCAACAATATATAATAAATCGGAAGTGCAATTTAACTGGGTAAAATTCACTTTTACGTAATTTACTAGAAGCCTAGCATTTTTCTTCGGAAGAATTTTTACAAGCAAATTGATTGACTGGCCTCTTCAGTACAAAGTGCAATATTATGCAGTCTGAATTACGAGGGTGGTTTGAAAAGTTCTCGGAATCACCGCTAGATATCAGTGCTAGAGCAACGAGGTTCCCGCGCAATAATCACACATCCTTTGTGAGTGAACACGTGGCGCGTCAGTGCTCTTGCTGCAGGAGAGTGGTAGTGACGACTCTTTGTTGTTGTTCCCGCGTAGTGATTTGTGACAATGGAAAAAACTGAGATTCGAGCAGTGATTAAGTACTTTGTAAAGAAAGGTATGAAAGCAAAGGAAATTCATGCCGACTTTCAGAACACACTGGGGGACTCTGCTCCTTCATATTCAACTGTTGCCAATGGACCAGCGAGTTTAAATTTGGTCGGGAAAGCTTAGATGATGATCCGCGTAGTGGACGGCCAAAAAGTGCTACGACCCCAGAATTTATCGCAAAAGTGCATAAAATGGTCATGGAGGATCGTCGACTGAAAGTGCGAGAGATTGCTGAAGCTATAGGGATGTCATCTGAACGGGTATATCACATTTTAACCGAAGAATTGGGAATGAAAAAATTATGGGCAAGATGGGTGCCGCGGCTCTTGACATTGGACCATAAACGCACCAGATTGGAAATGTCCGAACAAAGTCTGGCCCGTTTTCAGCGCAACCAACAAGATTTTTTTGCGCCGGTTTGTGACTACAGATGAAACTTGGGTCCACTACTATACCTCAGAGACAAAACAACAGTCAAAGCAGTGGAAACATGCTGAGTTACCACCACCAAAGAAAGCAAAGGCAGTACGTTCGGCCGGAAAGGTCATGGCCTCAGTTTTCTGGGATGCAAAAAGCATTCTGCTGATAAATTATTTTCCTAAAATGATACGCGAAAAAAGGCCTGGTTTGGCAAGGAAGAAAGCCATCTTTCATCAGGACAACGCCCGCCCACACACCAGTGTTATTGCCATGGCCAAACTTCATGAACTGAGGTACGAATTGTTGCCACATCCACCTTATTCACCTGATTTGGCACCATCAGACTATCATCTCTTCTCCAAGCTGAAAATTTTCCTCGGTGACGGAGATTTGACAACGGAAGAACTGACAGCCGAATCGGAGAGGTACTTTGCAGGCCTGGAGGAATTTTCGAGATGGGATAAAGGCACTGGAACATCGCTGGAGCAAATGCATTAGTCTACAGGGAGACTATGTTGAAAAATAAAAGCAGTTCCACCGAGGTAAGACACTTCTTTCTAGTATATTCCGAGAACTTTTCAAACCACCCTCGTATTATGGAACATGAAATGCGTGTAACCACCAAAATTGTTTACTAGTTAGCCATTCAGTGCATTTATTAAAGATGTTTGTGAGCTTTTTGGGGGGGGGGGAACAACTTAAAAACAGCTCAAACGATTTTCTATTTTTTTTTCTTATCCTTTGTAAGAGGAACTATTGCGATATGTCAAATTTTCGGAATTGAGTTTGCACTAGAAATACATGTTTTTTTTTTTAATTTTAAGGCGTTTTTAAAGCGTCCGGAGCCTTCTCAGTGCACTGCCGGGCTCCAGACAGTGTTCTCTCGCTATAGACAACACTGTCCATCACCAAATAGTGAGCTGTAGAGGCTCCTAGGAAGAAAAAAATCTAAGGGAAGCACTGGATTCGAACCCGCTACTTCCGCGCTAACCACTTAGCTAATCCCTTCCCTAAAAATATACATGTTTTAAGGTTCCCTAAGTAAGAAGAAAATTGTTTAACGAAGACAAACTTAACCATACAAAATGGCTTCAAGGAAACATAATATAAAAATAAAAATGTATTGAATATAATATAATTTGCTATAGCACGCTCTAATTATAATTCTCTCTGTTATAGGAAACTGTTGCATTGCCTTTCTGAACCTCTTCTTCTTCCTTTGGTGCTACACTTCTTCTTTAAGGCCTGGACTGATCAATGAGTGTCTGCCGTTTCAAATGAAATGGATCCTTCCGGCTGAGTCATACCAGCTGCTGACTGTCTGTCCTCTGTCCGCTTCCAGAGTTTCCCTTTATACCGCCAATGGCTAGGGCTTCCATTGTAAACCTACTTCTCTACTTCATTCTCGATTAGGTCCGTTAATGGTTTTACGGACATTCTATAACATTGTCCGACTCGGTCACTGGCCTAGATAGTTAATGCCTGTGAGTCGATAAATAAGACTATCTTGTTTATCTTTAAGTGAGTCTTATTTATTTCAGGGCTAGAAAAAACTCGCTCTAACTTCCCCATGGAAATGATAAAAGAATAGACTCATGGCGCCCGCTTTGAAGACAGTATCCATCCAATGTTGATCCATCCATCCGAATAAATATGCATCCAAATATTTTTAAAGTTCCCTTCAGTTTCTAAGCTAGGACCTTAGTATTTGACCTTATATATATATTTTTTTAATTTTAAGGCGTTTTTAAAGCGCCTAGAGCATTCTTAGTGCACTGCCGGCCTCCCAGACATTGTTCTCTTGCTACAGACAACACTGTCCATCACCGAACAGTGAGCCTAGGAAGAAAAAATCTAAGGAAAGCGCTGGACTCGAACATGGTGCCTCACGGTAACCACTTAGCTAATCTCTCCCCTAAAAAAATATTAAGGTTCCCTGAGTCCCCGAAGAAAATTGCTTTTAGGGTATGAACTGTATCTGTGTCTGTATTTAAACAAAATATCTCAGAAGCTCAAAGTCTGTATTCCGTTTAGGTATTAAAACCAACGTATCTGATATGTCGAAGGTTTCAGGCAAAATCCACCAAACAGGAAGTGGAACTATATTAATTTTTTGTATTTTTTCAGTTTTTATCAATTTTCTCGAAAACGGCTCCTCCAAAGATTTTCTTGAAGCTTCATTTACAATCTTTAAATACTCGAAACATTTTCTCTGTGAAATTTATTTTTTGGAAGACAGTAGATAAATAATGAGCTTTCTAGTACAATGTATGATTCTGCCACATCTACTTTTATTACTACATATATACATTAGAAATATTGCTAGAATATCAAATTTAAAGAAAACCGGTTAACCGAAAGTTTAATTTTGTAGAATAAGTTTTTGAGTTTATTTTTTTTTAATTTTCTAAAAAACGACTATAAATTTCCTTTAAGAGATATTCAGAGATAAATAACAGAGGTAAGAAGCACGTAGAGATAAATCTATCACATTTATTTGTAATATTATTCTGAAAAAAAAAAAAAATAATTTTTACGTGGTACTGAGGAATCCTGAAACGTTAAGGAAATTCAGCATAGAGTGTGTTCGTACAATATGATTGACCTTTCTATAATGAATGCATCCATTCTATCTACCTGCCTCTGTTGGTTAGTTTTTTATTTGCCCCCTTTATTGCCTACATATTTATGTTATGAACACTATTGGAAATTTTAAAAGAAAATTAGTCAGTAAGAGAATATCGGGAGAATGTTTACACCAAATATTTTTAAACTTGGAATGCTAATTGCACCCCCCAAGTAACTGCATGAGATACCCCTCGCGGGCTAATTGCCCAGATATAAACTTATCATCAGAGACATTTTCCGTGGTAGCCTGCTTGATTTTGTGGTCATCGACCGGTTTCGGGCGTTCGCCTATCTTCAGAATGCGTTTTTCAGACAGTGTGACAACACAGACTTGCTCAGAGCAAATTCAGTTTACACACACTGTAAAGTTTTTTTTCAGCAGTATATCTTGATAAAAAAGAAAGAGTTGAAGAGCATTAAGGAGTTTTCATGGAAATACATATTTTGAGGTCCCTTGAGAACGAAAAAAGGGCACTACAGGTGTGTGTAAACTGCATTTGCTCTGTGCAAGTCTGTGTTGTCACACTGTCTGAAAAACGCATCCTGAAGATGGGCGAACGCCCGAAACCGGTCCACAAAATGAAGCTGACTACCACGGATAATCTGTCTGATGCTTTCCAGCTCTGCGGAACCAACCATCACATAAACATCACTTTTAATTTAAAGATTTTTTCTGGAAAAGTTGAATTTATTATATGGTAAATGGTAAAATCTCTGAAGTAGGCTCAAATTTAACCTACCACAACCATTTTTACGGTGGAAAGGTAAGAAGGAGAGAGATTCATCTTTAATACTTATTAGTTACAATGGTGATAGAATTTAGCCTCGAATGCAACATCCATTTCCTTAATCGTATCTGAAATTACATGTAATTCTTCTCTGGCTGAATATTATTCTGAAAATTCTTCTAAAGGTAGTTTGATAACTGAAATATCATAAACCAGATGCATGATAACATGTTATTGTATCTGTCACAATAGTTCTATTTATTTTGTAAGTTTTTTTATTTTTCAATTTTTGCAAATCATCTTATATATTATTATTATTATTATTATTTTATATAATATTTTTTTAATAACCTTTTTACTACAAAGACATTATATTAAACTTTCTCTTCTTGACATCTGCCTTCACATTCCCAACATTTTGTTTCTTTTGTAAACTACTTTATTCATATGTCCTAGACTATATTATTTTTTTATTGATCTAATCTTTACTGAACCAGAATTGTTTTTTTTCTTCTAATTCTTTGATTATTATTTATTTTCTCTCAGACTTGTAAGGAGATTGTGTCAAACTTTTCAAATTTGAAATTGCACCTTATTTCCAATGAAACCACAAATTTTAAGATTGATTATCTGTGTTTGGTATATATATGTATGCTCTAATTGGTTGGATTCCTAAACAAACCGGCATTAAATATATATTACATAATCATCAACTTTTTCTGTTTTTGTTTTTTTTTTCTTCTTGCCAAAATGAGAAATTTTTCAGATCACAATATACTTGATAACATTCAACGTTTTTCAGTTTAATTTTATTACTAATTATGAAGTTATTAGATCGTAGTTTCTCAAAAGCTATGGTCGATAAAAAAAAAATATGTATTATATATAATGAACTTTATTCCTTAAAACTCCTCCTTTGGCTAGATATCACCTCTTATTTTTAATTTTACATATTGCAATATGATAAAGAATTACAATCCGAGCAATAGCGGCAACGTATGCTTTGCAATAGAGGATAAGTGGAGGATTGGTCATACTGGGTGGGCTACTGTCCAGAAATAACAGGCTACAGGCTTGGCAAAATACAGAAATAAGGCTTGGGAAAAAGAATGTTGTCTCTGCCACGGAGATGATGCCTGTTTTATTACAATGTTACTTCTTATCTTATTATTATTTGTCTATGGGGAGGGAAACCCTACGCTAGCCAAAGCCTCACTGGGCCCATATAGCTACCCCAAGAAAAACAACAACAAGCCTGGTCTATAATCCAGACCCGGATCTAATCCATCTAAGATTCACCGCAGTCCGAATAAATCGGACAATAACCTTAAGCGAAAATAGCCTAAGCTCTTCCACAGACATCCTATTCCGACCAAAGTCCTGAACTAATTTCCTCACAACCCAAGCAATCAGTCATCAGATGGATGGGTGTTTCCTCCTCTGTCTCACAGACTCTACAAAATGGATCCGGCGTGGGCCCCATTATGTAGAGATATCTCCTTAAACCACAATGTCCAGTAAGAGATCCAACCAGATGCCTGAGAGCGCTCCGTGAAAAACCCAGCAACGTCTCACTTTACTTCTTATAAGTATCGAGCGCTTTTATTAAATGAATTCACTTTTTTTTAAATACAATTACCGACAAGGAGTATGAATTGCATAATAATTTTTCTATTTGTGTTAAATCATTATTAAATCTAACTGAGTGACGTAAATTACCAATTCTAAATGCTTTTTGTATAATTTATATTTTAATTGTGTATTTGACCATATATTTAACAAATAGGATTATCATATATATATATACTATAATCTTATATCATTATATTATCTTATTATAATATTTATATCATATCTTATATATCTTTATATTATATCTATATATATATAATTCTATTATATATATATATTATCATATATATATACTTATCTAAGTGTAACTAGTTTTGGAACGCCCTCTGTCGTGACTAAACTTGTGTGGCAGTTTAAATTTTAATCTAATAATTGACAGCACCCTTGGAGGTGTATAAAATCGGTGTCTCGGGCGATAAAAAGTTATGGCAGCCAAGCTTGGGGTTTCGAGCCTTACGACCAGCTTGAGAAATTAGAACGGCTGTTTATCAAAAAAAGTATTTTTATTGCCGAAATATGCTCCCAACTATATTCTGGCATACGAAACGGGTATTAATTCAATCTATTCTTATACGCTAAAAGTCCACTTTGCTTGTGTAACAAAGGTTTTGTAATTAATTGCCTGCTTGCCGTCTGCCTCACATTTTGGCCAGAGAAGTTATTTCTAAAAAAGTTTATTGGTACAGAAGGTGGTTGGAGCTGGGGCAAAGTTGTGGCATCCAAATAGATGTTTCTAATGTTACTGAGCTACGGAAAGAATTAAGAACCGTTAGACAGTTTGTAGAAGAGTCAGAGCAACAATTTATTTTCAAAAGATGTTTAGAGTCTCTAGATTCAGTCTATATTCAGAACTCTGCGCTCTCAGTATGTATACCCCATATATAAACAATGAGTTTGACGGACAAGCTATGAGTTTAATATTTAAGTGCAGGGCTGAACTGTTAAATTTGAATTGTAAACCGTGGACGCAGGAGGGTGCTGATATATGTCCTCTTTGCAGTTTTGAACAAAAAGAGGATACCTTGCACTTTATTAGTATATGTCAGGGATTGAAAGAATTAAGGGTACGCTGGTTCGGCAAGGAATCATGTAACAAGGATGAAGTGCTTGACTTACTGAGGGGAGTAAACTGGTCCGTTAGTAAAGTTTGTGCAACATGCCCTAGTTTATCGCAAACAATTATTATTATAAAGATTTATTTTTTTTAATTATTTTAATTTTTCTTTTATTTCATTTTATTTTTATTATAATACAGTTAATATGTTAACTTTAACGATTGTTCCGCTTATATATCATTATAATTTGTTTTTATGTATTTTTTATTTTATTGTATTCTTCATAAAGTAATTGATAACACAGACCTCGACAGACGGATATATTCCATGTCTATGAGTTGTAATTATTTGTTTTATAGAAGATTATGTAATTTATTTTCAATTAATAAACACATTTCATTCATTCATTCAATTGACAGCACCCCAGAAACCCCCTTCAAATCAGTTTTCCCAGAAAAAAAAATCTTTTAAATAAACGCTATAGAATTGTATAAGAGATATTTTCCGTGATTGCCTGTTTCTTTTTGTTGTCATCGACCGGGGTTTCTCTCTAAAAGTTTCTTAACTGAGTGTATCAACTAAGTTTGCTCTGTGCAAATTTATATTATCACATTGTTTGACAAAAAGCATCCTAATGATTAGCGAACACCCCAAAACAGCGGTCGATGATTACGAAAAGAAGCAGGCTATCAGGGAAAATATCTCTTTTGCTTTCCAGCTCTGCGGAATTAACCACAACAGCTATAAAATTTGTATTCGTGAGCATTCCAAGTTTAAACTGAAAATCATTGGAGCAATTTTCAAGGTAATTTCAAAATATTCACTTCCGGTTAATCGATTTTCTTCAAATTTGGTATTCAATCAATACTTTCAATGTATATTAACATTATGTACAAAAGCCATGCAAATATTAAGTATAAAAAAATACTATTATGTAAAATGTATAATATAAATATTATGTATAAAACCATAAATTGTACTGAAGTGATACTTGAAAGGAAAACCTAGCGCTACTGTTCCCCCCAAACCCCCCCAAAAAATCAATTTTTCCGAGAAGATGTTTCACGTAAATGTGATAGATATTATGTGTATAAGATAGTATACGAACTCCCTGTAGATGGGGATTAGAATAAATCTTCAATAATCCTTGCTTGGTGTAAGTGGCGACTAAAAGGGTACACCTACACCTAAAAACACACACACACACTTACAGACGATCACACTTACACTACATACATTCTCACATAAATTATCAGGGTTATCAGGGATTATGGAACAGAGTTCTGCACAAGTCTGAACAAGTCCGTCCAACTGCTAGCATACGCAGACGACGTGAACCACAAGCTAGATCCCTCCCCGCATTAAAGATGCTTTTCGTGCCCTTCAAGAAGCAGCTTGTCTTACGGGCCTTACTATTAATGAGGAAAAGACAAAATACATGTATGTCGGTGGTGGCAGTGGGCCCTCCGGAGGAAATATAGAGATCGATACTTTTGTCTTTTCAAGGGCACAATAATTCTGCCACTTGGGCTCTCAAGTTAACCATTTCAATAATATTTCGTTCGAGATTGGTAACAGAATTATGGCTGGCCAATAGAGCATATTTTAGCCTGATTAAGTACATGAAGTGCAGCTTGATCTCGAGAATCACAAAACTTAGACTTTATAAAACGCTGATTCGCCCTGTATATTAACGTATGCCTCACAAGCTTGGACAGTACCCAAAAGTGATGAAAAAAAAAAATCCTTATTTTTGAAAGGAAAATTCTTCGAAGGATCTTTGGACGTGTGAAAGAAGGAGAAGTGTGGAGAAGAAGGAAAAATAAGGAATTGTATGATATGTTTGGGGGAACCAGATGTAGTGAGCACTATAAAGTTAAACAGACTAAGATGGGCATGTCACGTTATAAGAATGGGGGAAGGAGAGATTACAAAAAAAAGTTACTAGAGGGAGCAATAGGTGGCTCAAGGAAAATCGGTAGGCCGAAATTAAGACGGCAGGATGGTAGTCCTCCAGTGATGCTAGGAACGGTGCAGCATCACAAAACAGAGACGGTTGGAGGAAACTCATTGAGGAGTCTAGGACCCACTAAAGGGTTGTGATGCCATGGAGAGAGAGTAGGTAGTATACGAAGTTCAAAGAAAATCGTTGGAGCCGTTCGACTGATATATTTGGTTTGATGCGGTGGTTTGTACTTTCAAGCTTACCAAGTTTAAGCTTCTTGCGATTTTTCGTTTTTAGGATTAAAACACACACACGCACACACACACAAACAGATCATTAGCCTAAAAAACACTTTTTTCATTCTCAAGGGACCTCAAAATATGTATTTCCATGAAAACTCTTTAATGCTCTTAAACTCTTTCTTTTTTATTAAGATATACTGTTTAAAAAAAAAAAGAAACGTAAAATTTGAAGGAACACTATCACTCTCGAAAAATTTATAAAAAGGTTTTTTTATATTATCTGTGACTTTTCATCATTCTGGCCAGAACTTTTAGAAAAAGAATGAATGCAATTATGGATATTTCAAACCCTTTAAAAGCTAATTAAAAATGACAATATTGTACAACAGTCAGTTGCTGAATTTTGTGCAGTGACAATGATTTCTTTGTTTTAATGAACCAAAACAACCAACAATAAAATTTCTGGCCGTTCTGTCATTGATAATGTGGAAAAAAGAAAGGTGAATCTCCGGAGTTTATTGTTCCTCTTTTTTAATTCGAGTTGCCTGATGATTTCATATTGGCAATTTGTACTGAAATGTTATGTAAGAAATAAAAACTATTATATAGATTTTTGAGTATCATCTTCCCTGGAAACCAGTGAACCAATTAATGTCGTAATGGTTTACTACAGGGTTTATTTATTATTACATGATTTATTTTACTATTTAGCCGTTTTATCCGTGGTACTCTTTGGCTCTCCATGGTGTGGCTTATTAATACTATTATTATTTTTACCAATTAAAAAAAAAAAATGCTATAACATGACCCATGCTTATTGATTTTTTTTTAATTAAAAGAATATTTGATGTGAGTCACTTAACACGACTTTCTCTTACCAAAGTCTGTTTTTATTGAGGTTGGTTCCAGCAGAAGTAAGCTATCACGGAAGATATCTCTGATACTATATATGTAGTTATAATTGAACTGAAAAACACATTCTGAAGATGGGCGAACGCCCGAAACCGGTCGATGACCACAAAATGAAGCAGGCTACCACGGAAAATGACTCTGATGATTTAGAATACATCTTCAATAATCCCTGCTTGTTGTAAGTGGCGACTAAAAGGGTACACCTACACCTAAACACACACACACTTTCAGACGATCACACTTACACTACATACATTCTCACATAAACCATCAGGGTTATTAGGGATTCTGGGATACAGAGTTCTGGCACAATTCTGAACAAGTCCGTCCAACAGCTAGCATACGCAAACGACGTGGACATAATAGCTAGATCCCTCCCCGCATTAAAGAATGCTTTTCGTGCCTTTCAAGAAGCAGCGTGTCATATGGGCCTTACTATTAATGAGGAAAGTGTACTATTAGTGAGGAAATAGAACACACAAACTGCAAGGTCTTTACAGTTAAAATAGAAGTTAGATAGCGAGAGAAATATAAAGAGACAGACTGGCTGAATGATGAGAAGGTAGTAGATAGGTTGTTAATTGGTTGCGAACTGGTCGTAAACTGTCCTGAACTGTACTGCTGTCGCTCTATTTATATGAATGGAACTATTCTTTTCTAGGCTGGCCTTGGCCATTAAGCATTTAATGTGCTTCACCGCTCTTCGGTTCCCATTACATTAGGTTTCATATGATATATGCAATTGACGGCTTATCGGCCAGTTAGTTCCTAGAGTAATTGGAATAAGAGTATCATACTCACAGGTGTTTACTTAATACATCAAAAATGTTGCCATAATATTCTACCTTCTCATAATTTTAAATTTTGCAAAGAACGCTATCTTTTGAATTTCAATGTAATCATCTTCAAGTACTAATTTTTCTAGGTGCTGTGAACAATTTGTATTCTCCCCTTAGAGCAATTATCTTTTTAGTAAAAATGTCAAGTTTTTTAAGGCAAAGTTTATAACTATAATTGAATTAATTTTATAAGTGAAAATCGTATGATTGTTACACACTAGAATTTTTCTTTCGTATCGTGATTTTTCTCGAACGTGAAAGAAAAGCTTGCAGATAGAACCTGGGTGGTAGCAGATGGAAAACGTGCTAGTATTTAAGAAGGGGAAACAATGGTTGGGATCATGTCCTCCACTAGTTTTAGTGTCTGCCCTCTCTTCTTTGCTCTTTTATAGAATATTACCATAACAATGGCTGATAGTACCTCACCTTTCTTTATCTACAATAGCAATTAGTTTCTAAAATGAAGAATACACATATGTACCTACGTCATAACTATATATTTTTTCTTTTCTCTCTCTCTCTCTCACTATATATATATATATATATATATATAAAACACGCAAGTTATTAATCATTGTAACATTGAATTACTACACGACACTTGATTAATCTCTAATTCTAAACACAATTCACTTTAATGCGGATTACCATAGTAAATATAAATGCATCATTAAGTGTCTATTATATTATATGTAATTAATGTTGAAGAATTATAATGCAGTTTATACCTACAATATACTACCATAAACAATAATTAAATATTATTACGTATATTGTATACATTCATAAGCGCATATATATATAAAGTTTCCCCTCTATTAAATAGCAATTTCTACTATTTATTATTTTAAAGGGGGACTGAAAAATATCTCGAGATAATATTTATTATTAATTAATAAAAAAAACTAGATCATTAAGTTTTAACAAAGAATGCTAAACAGTTGCCTATCTCCTAGTCTTATTAATAACTATAGATCAACATCAGAACTGTGCTGAACTTTGGTTGGTTAATATTTTTGACCCTGGCTTGCAAAACGAAAACTCCAACCATTAGATGTTTTCCAGTCCAGGCTAAATGTTTTTAGACGGTGCTTAGGAATGTTAAAATCAACCCGTATGATTTACTTCTTGCAGAATTAATTGAGCTGATATTAATAAATCTTCCACTAATTACCGACAGCAAATTTAATTTGAATTGTTGAAAAACATAAATTTCAGAACTAATAGCATAAACCACAATTTTAGTAGAATCCTATACAATATTCAGATTCATCGAAATAAAGGCACAAGTGTTACCTTTAGTTTGGTGAAAACCAGTGTAGGGAATAAACGGTAATGAGGTAGCAGGTAGATTAATTAGGGATAGCCATCAGTGAAGGAATAGAAACTGAACTCGGATCCTTCAAAGAGTTTTATTTTAAAATAAGTAATAGGATCCGCGAATCATTATAGATTCATATGATCCGAAGAGCGGAGAATTTTTTTTTTATTTTACGCGCACACCGTATGGGCTGTTTCCGAGCTCTCGCTCATAACAGCCCAGTGATTATTCTTCATCCATTCATCCACAATGATCCCGAAACAAGAATGTTTCCCAAGCAAGAATATATGAGGGAAGGGCACAACAAGGTACCTTTCCTAAATTATAAAGAATTTATGCTACCATAGCAAAACAAGCTAACAAGCTACAAACTGCATCGCATTCATACTCATTCACACAATAAATACATTCATATTCATACTCATTCACACAATAAATACATTCATACTTCACGCATGCAGACAAAAATCCTATTCTAATTGACCTCTCAGTACTCGATATTCCTGAGAGGCCCGCTAAAAACTCGATAACTACCCAATCTAAGTCATTCAATCCACAGTCATCCAGTAAATTACTAATATTCCCACTTACACTCCGCCTACCCTCGGAAATCTCCCCACACTGTACCACGTCTTAGAGCCTCTTCTGCAAACTTTTTAAAGACATCGTATGCACTAAGATTTTCCAGCAACAGGGTTAGTGTATCATTATCAATGCGAACATGATAGCCTATAGCACTCCATAATTTTGCCCGGAGATCCTCATAACAAATGCACTCAAAAATAATATGTTCGGCTGTCTCCAATTCACCGCAACGACAGCAACCATCACTTACCAAACCGATCTCATACCACTTTCCCTTAATTTGCCCATGGTCTGTCACTAACCTGGAGACCGCGTAAGAAAAATCTGTGGGGACTATTCTTCTACCAATTGTCGCGTCTGGCAAAAACCTGTAGGTGGTCCTCCCCTTTTGAGAGCAAGACCAGCGAGATTTCTATTGCTGTAACAGATCCTGATCCAGTTGTTTCTTTTTTTCATTCAGGAGCCAGATTCTGAAGACATTTCCTATCTCCTTCTGGTAAGGGTTCTAACGAATGTCCCCCCAAACTCACTGTTTTCCCTCTTCTTAAAAAGTATAATAGGGCCGATCTCACTAATTCCAGGTCAAGTGGAAGACATCCCGTCAAAACCTGCAGAGCCTCAGTTGATGTCGTACGGCTAAAATTACCCATCAACAGCAGCATGGCTCTCTGTATTGCCATGGTATGACTCCTAAAGACCGAGCTGCTAACCTTATGCGCCCAAACAGAGCAGCAGTATAATACGTGTGCCAGTAAGACGCTTCTATACATTATTTTAACAGTTTTTTTCTTTAATCCCCAATCTTTCCTCGTGACTCGTCTAAGTTGGCCGATTAAGCTTTTAGATTTCCTTCTTATTTCCTTTATGTGGGGGACAAAACTTAAGCTATTATCTAGCGTAATACCTAAGTATCTGACCTGCCGAAGACCACTGAAGCGAACAACCGGCTGTCTAGTTGGGGCTAACTTGCCTTTGAATAAAACTGCTGCTGTTTTATCATGAGAAATTTGCAATTTATTAGCTGAGCACCACGCGGACAATATCTCCATAGCGATAGAAGCATTTGATTCTAATTGAGTCCGACTGTTCCCACCTATCACCAAGAGCGGAGAAATACAAAAATGAATCAAAAACGTTAGTTACCTAGGCCAGACTAGGGGAAAGGACAGTCCTATTCCTATAAATAGAGGACGCAGTACAATACAGACCAGTTGAAACCAATCTGCAACCTTCTCATCACTCAGCCAGTCTGTCTCTTTATATATCTCTCCCTACCTAACTTCCATATACTTGTAAAATCCTAGTATTTTGTGCGTTCTTTCATTATACAGTGTTCAGCATATATTCTAGATTATTTCTCTAAAATCCACTCTCTCTAATTCTCTCTCTCTTCTTCTCACATCCGTTATAATAAACAAAGATGACAGATCTTAGTTCAAAGGGGAAACTTTTTAAATCAATTAACCCCAAGCTAAGTAAAATCCCATGATTGAAGAATTACATTTTGCCAAAGAAAGCAGTAGATTGAGATCAAACTACGACTAAATCATGATATTGGTCAGCCAGTATAATCAAAGGAATAAGATAAAGGAAAACAAATATGTTGTTTTTGTGGTGTTATTTATTTGTGAAGTTTTCTATATATTTAATTTGGGGGGGGGGAGGGGTTGTTATTTTGTGGAAGGTTTTGCATCTGAGATTGTTCTCACGTGCCCTTAGATATCAAACTAAACGAACATCAGTCGTTAGCACAGCCTAAAATATTGTACTCGGCCGCGCGACGCAGAATAAGCTGAATAGCCGATGTCATAGACTAGGAAAATACACATATATATATATATTTAGTTCGTAGTTTATAACGTTTTTATTTATTTTATTTGTGTGATTTTTGAAAGTATTTTAACCAATTATTATTATTAATGAGGGCTGGAAAAACCAACATATTGACATTAGTTACTACTATTACTTCAACATGCCTAGAACTACCAATATATTTGTGGGAACATAAATCCTTTCCTTTCAAATATTTCGGCTTTTGATATCATACAGCTATTAAGCCTCTTCCGCTTGTATCTTCTCCATTTCTTCTGGAGATAACAGTATCTAGGGGCAACCTAAAACATTTTGATTTAGGTTAATGCATTTGTAATGGAATCAATCACCATCAAATTCTCCATACAAAAAAGCAGGTCTCAATAGTTCAATGCATTGAGCGCTACCTTTGAGCCTCCAAGCGTAGATCAGCTATGCATTACCTCCACCGGTTATACCTTCTACAATATTCTGGCGAATGGCTCTTAATTCTTCAACAAATCTCCCACCTAGAAGTTGCCTTTAGCTGCAGAAGAAATTGAATGAAGCCGAACATCTGAAGGTTTAATAGTCAGTCACTAAACAAACTTCGAAGAGTTAACATCAACTTGCTACATCAACTTTAAAGAGTTAACAAGTCTAAAAATTTCAGCCTTAAAATAAAAGTGGTGATGATTGTTGGTGAATGAATGACAGAAATACTACTGGAACTAGTTCTCACATTTTATGATAGTGTTTGAAGAGGAAGAGTATAAGAAAAGCATAAAGTGGCCGAGCGAAGAATTGTGCAGGTAGCGTAGAAAGGTAGCGTAGGTGGTTAGAACTCTTGCTGATCCAACCAATGGAACTCTTACCATCCAAAAATCATTTAACTAAATTTGATAGTTTGTCGAGAACTTTCTTGAATATAGCTAAGTGAAGACTGGTTCCTGGAAATTTTTGGTTGTTATAACTTTTCGAGATTTACGAATATATTGTAGATTGCGGGTTTAAGTTCTTGAACACTTGTTTCTATTTTAGCTGCTGAATAGTTATTGCAGATTCATGAATCATGACTTCTTGAAATTTATTTATAGATTGCATGAATCTTAATATTAGATTGACTCACCTGCGAAATTTGCGAGCTTTTATACGATTCCAAGAAGTTCTTGAGCTTGATGCAGCTTCTTAGTGGTAGAAAATTATAGCCCATTCATCCGTTTCGCGAAGGTGGGATAACAGACGGTTAAAA
This sequence comes from Triatoma infestans, assembly GCA_011037195.1. NCBI lineage: Eukaryota > Metazoa > Arthropoda > Insecta > Hemiptera > Reduviidae > Triatoma > Triatoma infestans. The sequence continues at coordinate 5,949 of JAAEAF010004719.1, read as the reverse complement.
AATCGCTGAAGGCTCGTGAGGTGGTTTAGCTAAAAAAGACTGTTTTGTGAACAAACCAATTTACTGTGTCTTTTAGAAGTGTTAGAGCTCAAATCCGAGAATTTTTATTGCCAACCAAGTACATTGGTCGCCAAGTAAAGAAGGTATAATGGAGTTGTTGAGGAGAGAAATTAGGTTTGATTGAATGAACGAGATATGAAGACACTGTTATAACGTAGCTATAAGTTTACACAAACTGCACTGGACTTTATAATGATTCTTACTTTTTTCCTTCGAAAGCTAAAGCGGGATTCGAAAAGCGCTGCCACCAATATAATGGAGTTGTTGAGGAGAGAAATTAGGTTTGATTGAATGAAAGAGATATGAAGAGACTGTTATAATGTAGCTATAAGTTTACACTAACTGCACTGGACTTTATAATGATTTGATAGATAAAACGTGGGAGTAGAGATATGACACGATGCGATGTATGGTTGAATCTGATAGATATCCTCTAGATAGATTCTCACTGGCTTATATACACAGGTTCTCCCATTCTAGCCTGCCTAAGTCGGAGAGTAGTCTCTGTTAACCAGAGAGAGCCTCTCTTCTCTCTGCTGGATGCCCATTACAGAAGGGAAACTAAATTGGTCTTTGCTACGGAAAAATATCACGTCTTCTGTTTAAAGCTAGTTTTAAAACTCTGCCAGGCCATGATTACCTCCCATATGTTTAGCTGAGAATAATTAATAATTATCCTCTTCTCTATATGATGAGGGAGCTTTTAACGCCACCACCTAAACAATTGTAGGCAGTTAGGTGAAAGGTTAGACAAACTACCCTACTTGCTACTAGATCTAGCTAATCCTACTTGATCTAAAGCAAGCAATTGCAACTTAATTGCGGATAAGCCTTACTCGACGTTGAAGTGCTTGAAGTTTACCTTCAAATTAAATCTACAAACTAGAAATGTTATAAATGGAAATTTATAAATATTTGCTTTGTGAATTGAATTTTTGTTATTTAAATGCAGTAGCTTGAAGGATAATGAAATGGCGTAAAATCTGCTACTTGAACTCTCATTTCCAATAGACCAGACGATGGCTATTCAAACGTCGAATCAACGTCAAGCGCAGCAGGTTGAAAAAAAATCGGACAAGCACTAAAAAAGTTTGTAAAGTAGGGGGAGATTTTTTTCTCAGTGAGAACACAAAAATGCGTTTGCATGTGCACACTCATGTACAACAGAGAGGCAGACATATGGACAAGAGATATAAAAAATTGTTGATCATTTTTTTTCTTTTTGAATGCTAGTGGAGAAGTGCGTGTTTATATGTAATGGTGGGCGCTAGTGTATTGTCAAAGTGAAAAAAAAAACAGCTATGAGTGTTGAAACTGCGTATATGCAAACCTACCATACAACAAGAGTGGACTCTTTGTGCCCGTAATGGTCAGCTATCCATTGACTGTATCCTGGACACAATAATACTCTTCGAAATACTGCTTCTACAATCTACAGACCACTATTCCTATAACCTTTATCCATTTTACTTAACACCTCCATTTCTCTTCTTCAATATCTTTGGAGATTTCTTTTAGTATAGAATGATTTGCTTTTTCAACCCTATATGTTATTAAAAATGATCTCCTCATATCTACCACAATCTGATGAATAATTGAATAATATAATCATTTAGATCAACACAATGAAATTAGTGGAACATTCATAATATAGAGTTGAGTATTAAAGCTATTAGAAAATTATCGTGTTCTAGTGAATGAACGGTCTAAAAATGTACAACAATCCGATACTGAGATTTCTTAACAAAGTTTCTGAAGACATAAGAATTGAATTGGCCACTGTATAAAGTAAAGTCTTGGGAATGATTTTTTTTGTTCAAAACTTGGAATGTCTTAATATTTAAAAGGAAGCAGTTTGTTAGATTTGAATGGTGTTTTATCTGAAGAGATATTGGTAACCTCTGAAGTTCCTCAAGGTTCACCATTTGTTTAAAGATACTCGCATCTTATATAAGATTGTAAAACGATCTCAGCTAATCAATGGTGGTTTTAAAAAGTGGTTTTGTTAGTACCTAACTAGATTAAGAGGAGGTTCGTTGATACCTGAATGGGAAAATACATATTGTTTTTCGCTTTTTAAAAAGCATACTATTCCTTTTAAAACCAGTTAAAAACCAATGTATCAACTGCATTTTCTCTGTGCAAATCTATGTTATCACACTGTTTAGACAAAAACAGCCTGATGATGAGCGAACGCCAGAAATCGGTCGATGACCATAAAAGAAGCAGGCAATCACGGAAAATATCTCTTATGCTTTCCAGCTGTGCGGAACCAACTACAAAGACACAGTATTTACTGCAAGTTATTTTGTAGAGCAAGAGAAAATGAGATTTGAAATTATTTGATTGAAATAAACCTTTACAACAAATGTAACTACTTGTACAGCATATATGTAAAAGATTAAAACTTTGGGAATTTGTCTTGAATTGAAAAATGTAGAAACGTATTCTCCGCATGTTGCAACTGCCATATTTCAGATAGGTTTGAATTTTTTTTTCATACTCAAGAGACCTCAAAACATGTGTTTTCAGAAATTTCGAAAATTTCACCCAATCGCAATACTTTTTAACTAGGATTAAGAGAAGCTAAAAAGAACTATTTCGTTTATGGTAAGACAATCCAGAAGTGGATAGAAAGACGTGGATTTCTATCAACCTCCCAGACGTCCTTAAAACATGTATGTTTAAGGCCTAGTCATTAACAGTAGCCCACATTGTGGGCGACTTTTCCAAGGAGTTGTAGAGTTAATTTGTGAATTATTTTAGTGAGGCGTGTTTCTAAGTTTGTTTGTTTTGTTTTTTTTTATTGAGGGGGCCAATGCACTGCGACCTTTCGATCTACCTATGTGTCTAAGTTACTAGTAAAATTTAAAATTATTATGCTTTCATTTATTTATGTTTTAAAATGTTGTTGTTAGTTTAATAAAAGCTTCTTTTTTTTCACCCTGTAGTTATACACAATTTGGCTAAAGTATCTTTAATTATTCTAATTTTAAATAATTAATATTTTTTTTTTTTAAGGTGTGTCATACAACACTGAACAGTAAGCTGTAGAGGTTCCTAGGAAGAGAAAATCAAAGGGCAGCACTGGACTCAATCCAAAAAGCTCAGCTTTTTCGCTAAGAGTAAGCGATCAATGTTGCTGATAAATTTGCGGAGGTTCTCTTTTTAGTGAATGTATTTAAAGTAATTAATTTCATAACAACATAACAGTTGCAAATCATTAACGGCCTGCAGTTCCTAGAAGAGCACGAGTTATGTAAAGTGTTACTTCAAAAATCGTAAAACAATAGTGCATTGAGAAATTGGATGAATTTATTATTGCTTTCATACTATTTCAATGCTGATACCCTAAGTAAGTTTACATCTATGTTTACAGAGCTCATCGGACCGGCAAAGACTCTAGTCCTGTCCACGAATGATAAATGTAGCTAGAAATAGAGGCATTATTTAAAAAAATGAAGTTACTCAAACCATAAACAGGTGAAAAATTCCAAAACAGTCTGATAAAGGTCTTCCATAGAACACGCTGCTGTAATAACTAATTCATGCTTCACAAAAAACTAAGAGAGTAGAGAATGGTGAAGTCTCAGAATGGATTAAAACTAATAGTAAAAAAGTAGGCTCGATTAAGATTCAATAATAAAACATATTGATCTAATTAAATCCATTAAAGACCGAGAAAACATCATTATATAATATTGAGTAACAAAATTTCTTGAAAAGGCTTTGAACAAGCTGGTAGGATTAAAATAAAAAAATAAAAAATGAATGATATATATATATATGAGTAAACTTATTTAAGAAGTAAAATACAATTACATTGGGTAACGTGTAGTATTTGGCAAATATAAAATGGTTTGCAAAACCTTATCATCAATTTACAAGATAAAAGGGATAAGAGGAAGAAGTTTCATCAATGTATATATATGGGTGTGTGTGCGTGTGTGTGTGTGTTTGAGTTTGTTAGTATGGTGAATTAGTAGAGGATGATATTAAAGAGAAGGTTTGTCGTCGCCGTCAGGTCCTATATTATAGTAGTGGCAGAGAGAGAGCAGCCAATGGGTGTCCCATTTCACCTGGAGAGATTCATTCCGTTGATTGTTGTTTGCCTTAGGATGGGGTTGTGTATTAGATGGTGTTAAAGGAGAATGGTGGGGAGGGTTGAAGTGAAGGTTTTCATTAGAGGGTGGTTTTAGTTGCTGACTATTGCAGCTACAAACCAGGATAAGTCTGGAGAGGGGAGACAAGAGATAGAGTGAGAGAATGAATGAGCCAGCCGAGTCTCTGCGTAGCTTTTCATTCTCTCTCTCACAATCTCTATGTTGACTTAGGCGCTGATTGGATTTGTGTTCCCAAGCCTATTGTCTCGGCAGCCGGCAATGAGCCGGCTAATAGACTGTCAACAGCAGGCAGCCACTCCACATCCACGTTAAATTTGAAAAAAAAAATAAATAGAAAAAACAAGAAAAAAATAAAAAAAAAAAAGATAATCAAAAGACAGTTCACTGCCAAATTTCATTTCCCATCTAGAATTACTGATCCGCACTTGAACGAACATACCACTCTATTATTTCTGATAGATAATTAATTAATAATAATTCATTGAAATATTAAATAATTGGACAACCATTTTGGTAAACAAGTTATAATAGCATATGAAATTATTTATATAGCTCTGAATTTGCTGAATTCTATATAAGGTCTGACATATAATTTATGTGACAGGCAGAAATAATAAGTTTATTTATTACCTTTACCAAACCAACACTAGTTTATTGCAATCAACTTAATATTCACAATTAAATAGTTTATAATATATATATATATAATTTACTCTAACCGGATCTCTAGTTAAAGGAAGTTTATTTCTGCTTGAACCACTAAAATATTATAGTTGTAATGGAATCCGAATCATTAAAGATTCATAGGATCCGAAGAGCGAAGAATCAAACATTAGTTACTCCCCAGACTAGGGAGGGAGAATTCTATTCATATATACGTAGAGCTACAGAAGAACAATTCAGGACAATTTTACAACAATTATCGACAACCAGTCAGCAACATCAATCTCCTTACTTTCTACATTCTCAGCCAGTCTGTCTCTCTCTTTATTATTCTCTCGTTACCTTATTCTCTAACTTCTATTAATAGTGTAAAGTCCTTGCAGTTTGTATTCCTAATTCTCTCCTTCTAACATCCATTAGACGGGCATTTTTATTTTTCTTTAAATATTTGCAACGTCAAAATTCTTTAAATACTTTACATACTTACATAGATACACATTACTTTTAGGCAATTACAATGGTAATTGTAAGATAATAATATTGGTATATAAAAAAAACCATCAAAACCGGGGAGTACCCTCCCTAATATTTAGTTTTGGAATCCCCAAATGGTCATAAACCAAAGTTGAGGAACTCAATGGTTTCGTTAGGGACCAAGATGACGCCCTGCCGACGGGATCATCCGATTATCCAGCATCAACCAGACTAAGCTTGTTAAGGAAGAGGCCTCAGTGAAATAATGAGTTTATGTCGGAGGAAGAGGCTTCACTGAAAGTTTTTATTTTCCAAGTCATAGGTCATCCATTTTCCAAACTATTTTCTGTTAGATTCGAATTATATCCTTCAGAGTGTGGAGGACACATGTGTGTAAGCAAATGGGCCTGGAAAGAATTCATTATTTTACATTTTACGTAGAGCTTACATCGGCGTGCCAAAAGATAAGCACGTCTCGACAAAGTGGCTGCAGCTCATAAATTATTCCCGGAGGCGGAAAAGTTTGGACAGGTGAGTCAGGACCGTGATATCTATGTGGACAGTTTTTTTTTTTTTGAGGGGGGAAAGGATACTTAAAAAAATTGCAGGCTGAGCAACAGGGCTACTA
>JAAEAF010004718.1:0-79836 GCA_011037195.1 Triatoma infestans | reverse complement strand
TTAATTTATAAAATAGCTACGAAGGAAAATATTGTAAAAAAAAAATTATAAATTTGATTTTTCGAAGAAATAATTAGCTATAAATAATTAGACAATAACAGTGCAGAAGTGAAGGTGTCAAATTGTGGGACATGGTCAGCATTAAAATTCTAAATTTCTGATTGGCATAAATAACACGCCTCCATTTGACACCTTCACTTTTACATTGTGACTGGTTATTTATTTATAGCTACTTATTTCTATGAAAAAAATTAGTTTAGAATTTTTTTTGTAATTTTCCCATTCATAGGTATTTTATAAATTTATCAAATAAAAATATTTTATAAAAAAAAATGCAAAAAAATCAAATTACTTCTAACATAATATTTACTGTTTTATATATTTAATGTGAGCTATAAAAAAAACTCCGAATTTTCATTCCATTATTGAAAAACTTGGCAAATAGAATTAGGCGGAAAAGCAAAATCCATACATACTAGTGGGACAAAGGAAATAGATAAAATAAATAACGCTTCTACTTTCTATAATTTATTTAGTTTAATTTCACTAATAATTAGGTCTTATCCTTTTTTTTATGATGTTGCGAGAAACTACATTTTGATTGAATTAGCACTTGTGCAGATTTAATCTTTATAATTAAGTACTCTTTCAATAGTGTATCAACTGAATTTGCTCTGTACAAGATTGCGTTATCACATTGTTTTGACAAAACATCCTGCAGATGGGCGAACGCTCGAAACTGGTCGATGTCTACAAAAAGAAGCAGGCTATCATGAAAAATATCTCTGATGCTTTTCAGCTTAGCCGGATCAAACACAAACAACTCTTTCAATACTTTGTGAACTGCGCGACATACATTGAAATCAAACTAAACACTATGTTCAAATACCAATATGAATGCATTAAATAAAATTATTTATATAATAATAATCGCACAAGAATGAAAAGAATTGCGTTTTGATAACACAGAATGGTTTAAATTTGTAAATGTTAATTGTTTTATTCAGTGAATGACTCAACAAATGTTAGATTATAATAGCAAGGTAACTTATAGTACTTTATAATAGGTGAGTGCGGTGGAGAGAATTTGTCTGGTTGATGAAATAAGAAGACAGGGTTAACACTGGTTAACTATGTATAATAATAATGAGTGACACTGTCTGCCTGGACTTTACACTTGTAATGATACTGTGTGGTAGAGTGGAAAATGGGTAATGACACGTAGTAATTGGCTGTATGAACTCAGTAGTATGAACTGTATTTAACTGTATCCCCATCGACTGTCCGTCGCTGTATTTATACAGTTTCTCCCACTCTAGTCCGAGAGAGTGGCTGGGTACATTTCTCTTCTCTTTACACTCTCTGGTTGCTGATCTCTCTTTGGTTGCTGTTACAACTTCTAATGGTTTTAACGATTTTGCGCAGTGTCATAAATGGGAACTAAAAAGGGAATTAAAAGAAAAAATTATCGTATTATTCTTTGAAATTTTATCTAATTAATATATTTTTTATTAGCCGCCCAAAATTAGTTAATGAAATAGATTTTTTTAAAAATCTGTTCTATTGCGCATAAAGTGGAACTTCCGGTTGGGTAATTTTGGCAGATTCCTGTATCGCCCTGTCAGATTCCTTTATGATACCCAAACAGAATGTCAAGTTTGATCTTTCTGTTATTTTTCGTTTTTGAATTGTGCCGTTCACACACTCACAGACCATTTCTTAAATACCACTTTTCAAACTCAGGAGACCTGAAAAAGTGTATTTCACATGTATTTTTTAAAAACCACTTTTCGAACTTAGAGAACCTGATAACGTGCATTTAAAGCAGTAGGAGAATGTAAAAAGTAAAATTAGTTTCAAATAAAGGAAAACAACAAAAGTGATACGTCTCCTTATTCACAATTAGTATACCAAATTTAAACAAACCCACCGTTGTTTTTATGGAGAAAATTGTAGAAAACTGAATATAATAGGGTTGATGAAGGAGAGAAATGGTGTGGTTAGAATGAATTAACAGAATATGGTTAACACTGTATAATATGATAACTGACAATGACTGCCTGGACTTTATATTTGAAATGATGGAGTATGGAAGAGTGGTAAATGGTATGACACGTAGTGATTGGCTGTATGAACTCAGTAGTATGAACTGTACTCCGTTCTGCCTCCCGTCGCTGTATTTATGTGGTTTCTCCCACTCCAGTCCGAGAGATTGGTCCTGTCATTTTGTCTCTCCCTCTGTGCCATGAATAATCTCTTTGGATACTATTACACTGAAAAAACTGTTTAAATGTACAAACACACTTACCTTCAACTGATTTATTTTTAAACTCCAAATTATGTCGATAGATTTAATTCTAATTAATATTATTCAGTTGACAGAGTAGCATAATAAACTAAAATAAATAAAAAGTAAGAACAGAAAGTAATAATATCATTTTTGAGGAAAACATGCCCCCTCCACCAAAAGCTACCATAAATGAATTTTCTCCGAGTAATGTTTCGAATAAAAGGTCTTTGTGTGTGTAGTTGGTGCACCAAGTTTAAAGAAAATAGTTAAAGCTGTTTTTGAGAAAATTGCAGAAAACTGTTAGTAAAAACGCACTTCCGGTCAACCGATGTTTTTCTAACTCAGAATTTTAGCAACATATTTAATTCAATAATATTATTTAGATGATAGAATTGTGTAATAAACTGAAATAGCACTTTAGAGGACAATCTAACGTCAAACCTCTCTCAAAAGTGCCCTTAAATGCATTTTCCTGGAGAAATGTTTCAAATAAAAATTGTAGATCCTTGTATGTGTAGTTGATATAACATGTTTAAAGAGAATCTTTGGAGCCGTTTTAGAAAAATAACAGAACATTGAAAAATACTCTTCAATAAAAACACTCTTCCGGTCTTCTGATTTTCTTCAAACTCTGTATTTCAACAACATTTTTAATTCTAATTAATATTATTTAGCTGATAGAAGTGTGTAGTAAACTGTAGTGGAATCAATTGTCGTGATTCCTGAGGTATGAAGTTAGATGTCTTGAAGACAGGTGGGACAAGTCTTGAAGGATTTATTAGGCGGAAGTTAGTTTAGAGAGTTATTGCTTGAATTACTAACACTGAAATTTATAAAAAGAAATATATTTAACAAAATTGAAATGAGCTAATGGTTACCTACAAGTATATGATTTGATAAGAGTAAATATTTTTAAGAGTAAATAAACAAATAATTAAAATGATTCTCATAAAATAATACGAATATGCACAACTATGAAAATAATTATAAGTGGAACCTTGTATAGGGACGCGCTCGGAACTCAAGTGTAACTGCTGCTGTAAAATGATACTGATATAATAACGTGGCTACTGGTATAATGATTGATGATATAATAATCCCCTCTTCCAGTGGGGCGAAGTTTATAATAGTCTTACTCACACACTGTCAAGTGTGTAAGTAAGTTCTCACACTAAGACATCTCTAGTAGCGTGCGACCTTGTGCGACCTTGGTTAGGTCGGCGACCAGTGATTCAGGTCAGTGGCCAGATTTGGTCGCCCATCGGCGACTTTCAAAGACCAGGTGGCTTCTGTTCAATAGACAGGGCTTTATCGGTGCTTGTCGTTGATACCTTTGTATTGAAAAGGCAGCGGCCGGCTGTGGGGCCACTAGTTATAAATTATTCTTTCCTTTTGTTATATTTTCTGAAGGCTTTGACATTGCTTTGATATAGTCATTACATAAACTGAGAAATAGCACTTTATGGGGCAACCCATCCACCCCCTCCCTTAAAAGTGACCTTAAATGCATTTTTCCGGAGAAATGTTACAAATAAAAATTATAAAACTTTGTATGTGTAATTGATATGCAAGTTTAAAGAAAAACTGTTGAAACCATTTTTGAGAAAATTACAAAAAAGTGAAGAAAAAAAAATTCTGTAAAGTGGTACTTCCGGTAGAAGGAATTTTGATAGATAAGTTACTGTCAGGTCCAATGGTAATACCCAAACGGTATATCAAGTTTGAACTTTCTACGATGTTTCGTTTTTGAGCTTTGATGTTCACATACTTACATATATACGTTCAAGACACACACCACTTTTTTAGACTCAGGGGACCTCAAAACGGATATTTTTGGAGAAAATTTGACACGATTACAATACTTCCTGTTACTACGGAAGTAAGAGAAATTAAAAATGAATGTAAACAATAGTTATGTTTGATCGTTGTTAATTAAACAAGCTAAAAAAATTAGTTGGCGGGGGCCAAAGAAGAAACTTTGGGGAAACAAAAAAGAAACCTTTGGTGTCTTTCCTCTCTGAGGTGTCCGAAACGTCGCATAAACTTTTTAAAAAATAAAATGTTTCTTCTTTGGCCCCAGCCAATTAATTTTTTAGCTTGAAAGTAAAAATGTTTTAAGTGAGTGGTCTGTATGTGTGTATGTGTGTGTTTGTTAACAGAATATCTCAAAAGACACGAAGTTTTGGAGCAATATCCATCACCCGAAAGTGTGACTTCACAAGAATGCTTCTTTCAGTTTGTTGTGATATTCTTGGAAAAGGACTGCAACAATTTTCTCTAAACTTCATATACTATCTCCACACATAAATGCCTATCACTTTTACATGAATATTTAAAAAAAAAAAAATGATTTTGATTATTTGTACGGAATTTTTGGCGTTAAATTTTTAAACGTTATATTCAGTCGGTTCAGTGTTATTTTGGTGCACTGTACTGGGCCAGTTTACTACTGTACTAACAGGTATAAGAGAAAGGCGTTGTGAGTGTTTCACACCAGATTTTGTTTTAACCGTTAATAGTGTTAAAGATAAAAACAGATGTAATTTTTCTTTATATCTTTCTATTTATCTAGGAGGCTGTGGGATGAGATACTTGTATCAGGGCTACCAACCAAGGCCAATTATATCTGACAGCGCTATAATTCCCAAATGTAATAATCTCACAATAAAATTGGCAGAACACTGTACGAGGACTCCTTTTTACAATGTGATTGCACCTTGTAATATCTTTTACTATTATTATTTTCTATTCTGGGATGCCTGGTCCATATATATACAGCTGTAAACAATACCACAAAGTAGGTACAAAGATAATTTTCCCGAACACCTTGGTTTTTATAGTTATACGATATTTTTTTTTTCTCTATACACCACCATTGTTAGAAATGTAATTTTCCCGTTATTTTGAGAATTTATTTTTTATCCAGCGCTACTAGAACATCTGTCACCACATGTGTTCGAACAAAATCTCCCAATGTTAGAAAGGTCAGAATTGATATTACCTATTAGGTCCAACCATCGCATCTTACATTCTCTTACTCACCTAGTTAGAGGAACTATTACGATCATGTCCAATTGTCCAACTTGAGTTTCCATCGGAAATACATGTTTTGTAGTGCCCTCAGTACGAAAAAAAAAATGTGTATTATGTAGGTAGTAAAATCATATATTTGGGGCGGGTGTTGGTGTAGTGGTTATGAGCATGGACTTGTAACTGGGAGGATCCCAGTTCGAGTCCCGCGTATAACTGCTAAATTTTATATTGGTATGAAAAATGTTAACAGTAAAGTAGGTGCTTCCGCCCCCGTCCACGACACTTAATTTGGTAGTTGAACGTTAAGCCCGTCTGAAAAAATAGGCAGTAAAATCATATATTATTCTAAAGTGGTAAATTGTTGTGGTTGGTTCTGCCAGAGCTGGAAAGCATCAGAGATATTTTCCGTGATAGCATGCTACTTTTTGTAGTCATCGACCGGTTTCGGGCGTTCGCCCATCATCAGGATGCATTTGTCAAACAGTGTGATAACGCAGTCTTGTACAGAGCAAATTCAGTTTATACACTATTGAAAGAGTACTTAATTATAAAGATGTAAATCTGCGCAAGTGCTAATTCAATCAAAATGTAGTTTCTCGCAACATCATAAAAAAAAGGATAAGACCTAATTATTAGTGAAATTAAACTAAATAAATTATAGAAAGTAGAAGCGTTATTTATTTTATCTATTTCCTTTGTCCCACTAGTATGTATGGCAAAACAAAAAATGGCGATGGATTTTGCTTTTCCGCCTAATTGTATTTGCCAAGTTTTTCAATAATGGAATGAAAATTCGGAGTTTTTTTTATAGCTCACATTAAATATATAAAACAGTAAATATTATGTAAGAAGTAATTTGATTTTTTTATAAAATATTTTTATTTGATAAATTTATAAAATACCTATGAATGGGAAAATTACAAAAAAATTTCTAAACTAGATTTTTTCATAGAAATAAGTAGCTATAAATAAATAACCAATCACAATGTAAAAGTGGAGGTGTCAAATGGAGGCGTGTTATTTATGCCAATCAGAAATTTAGAATTTTAATGCTGACCATGCACATAGATTTGCACAGAGCAAATAGTATATCAACTGAATTTGCTTTGTGCAAGTCGTATGTTATCCCACTGTTTGACAAATGCATCCTGATGACGGGCGAACGCCCGAAACCGGTCGATGGCCACAAAAACAAGCAGGTAATCACGGAAAATATCTCTGATGCTAAAGTGGTACAAGTAAAGTATACGCTACCCCCCCCCCCCGAATTTCCCCAAAAATCAATATTCACGGGAAAAATGTATCAAATAAAAATAATAAGGTATTTATATGTGTAGATACTGTAATTATTATTAATATTATTGTTTGTTGTCACAAGTGCACTACTGAACATAGATCGCTAGTCAAATATGTGTAGATATGATGCGATGTATAAAAAAAATTGTTTGAGCTGATTTCAAGAAAAAAAAAAACCATTCAGTGAAGTGCACTTCCAGTCGCTGGAAATCTTCATGTCTACTGATAGTGGAATACCAAGTTTCGAGATTATGTGACTTTTCATTTTTGAGATATTCTGTTACCACAGACCATTCGCTAAAAACATTTTTTAATTTCTGTTACTCCTAGTAAGAGGAAGTATTGTAATCGTGCCAAATTTTCGATATCGAGTTTTCACCGGAAATACCCGTTTTGAGGTCCCCTGAGTCCAAAAGAGTGGTTTTTAGCAAATGGTGTGTGTGTGTGTGCCTGTGTGTGTGCCTCTGTGTGTGTGTGTGTGTGTGTGTGTGTGTGTGTGTATGTGAACAGCATAGCTCAAAAACAAAAACCGTACAAAGTTGAAACTTGATATTCCGGTTAGGTATCACCATGGGATCTGAGACTACGTTATCTGCCAAAATTCCTCAACCGGAAGTACCACTTTAAAAGTTGTTTTTTTTTTACTTTGTTGCGATTTTCTCAAAAATGGCTCCGACAATTTTCTTTAAACTTGGTACATCAACTACACATACAGAGAGCTACAACTTTTATTTGAAACATTTCTCTGGGAAAATTCATTTAAGGGCAGTTATGGGCAAAGGGAGGGTTTAGAATTTCATCTAAAGTGCTATTTCAGTTTATTAAACAATTGTGTCAATCTAAATAATGTTAATTAGAATTCAATATGTTGTTGAAATTCCGAATTTGAAAAAATCGGGTAATCGGAAGTGAGTTTACTTTACCACTTTACTAAATGATTTTTTTTTTCACTTTTTTCCAAATTTTCTCAAAAATGGCTCCGACGATTTTCTTGAAACTTCTTATATAAACTAAACATTCAATGATCTACAACTTTTATTTGAAACATTTCTCTGGATAAATTCATTTTAGGGCACTTTTAGGGGAGGGGTGGGGTTATGTTTTTCTCTAAAGTGCTATCATAGTTGATTCTATCATCCGAAGAAAATTAAATAGAAATAAATAGATGGCTAAAATTCCGTGTTTCAAGGAAATTAGTAAACCGGAAGTGCGCTTTTACTGAACAGTTTTTTTCAGTTTTCAACGAATTTCATTAAATTTAGTACATAAACTATAAAATTTTTCAATTATAAGTTTGAGAACTGGAGTAAGAGAAAGTTGTGTGAGTGTTTCACACCAGATTTTTTTTTTTTTTTAAACTTCCTAAACTATTTAAGCACATTAATACCTATCATTTTTATTTGAAATAGTTCCCTGGAAAAATTGATTAGTGGTAGTGCTAGGGGGAGCAGTAGGGTTATACATTCCTCTGCGTACCACTCCATTAGAATATATGGTATTACCACCTAACTACATAATATCAATATCAACACTCTATATTTATGTTAGCACAAACGAGAAACATTAAATTTAAAGCAAATTTGTCATTTTATATATATATATATAACTGTATTACGAGGAGTAAGAGAAAGTTGTGTGAGTGTTTCACACGAGATTTTTTTTATTTTAAAAATGTTGCTTAATTATATATTTTTAATATTTACAGAAAAGGCTTTTGAATTATTATTTGAAATTTGCTCCAACTATTTTTTATTAAACTTCTCTTTTATTAAATTTGGTATGCAAATATATTAATTATATACATTAAGTTTCCATTAGAAGTATTAGGGCACTTTCAATTGTAAGGAACAGAGCTGGCCTGTGCGCAAAGTATTAAAAGCGTGTTCTATGAGGACAAGTGTTGCTGTGCATAATTAAAACCGGGCAATAGATACTTTGAAATTGTGCAATTTCTATTCTGAGCGCATCTAAAATTATGACCTTAGAAAATTTCAATAATTCCTTAATTAAACAGAACGCTGGAAAGAAAAAATTACTTTTTCTTTTAATTTAATCGCAGTTAGTTTTTTTTTTTTTTTTTTAACTAAGACAGATATTTTTAATACAAATAAATAAATTGGTCCCAGATTTATAGGTGTGTCAATATTAACACGACCTGCTCCTTAGTGCTGTTAATACAATTCATAACTCTGGTTAATTTACTAAAAGTTTAGCTGGGTTCGCACAATTTTTCCTATAACAATCTTTTTGCGGTATAGCAAAATGCCACATCAGAAAGCACGATAGACTACAAAAATGATTCGGTCAAAACTCCACGCCTATGGCACGCGAAAAATGTGGGGTGGGTCACGATGCCAAATTGCCGCCAGTTTAGGCTTATTGTGCCTAAACTCTGTAGGTCTAGTATGAGAAACCTCCCTTCTTCATGAGGCTTTTCCCACCAGCTCTCTTTCCGCTACTATCTCCTCTGGTCTCAGTGTGCCAAAGAATTCATAGCGCAATATGACGAATGCAAACAATCAAAAGTGCGAGGCCGCGTCCCCTCCTCCTCCTGACACACTCCACATAAAGGTTCCTAAGCAGAGGGTCTTGTTAGTTTTATTTATATACAGCTATTGCACCATCATCTAGCTGTATGTAGTCCCTGTACTTAATTTAGTCTATCCTGTGTGTTTTATCTAGCCTATGTAAGTTTTGTTAGAAAGAACAAGCAACAACCACTGTGCGTACTGAGACAGAGTGGAGGGGCTTTCCGCATCTTTGGGAAAAAGAAACTGACGCCCTCACCCAAGAGTCTCTCTCTCTCCAAAGTTTGTGATAAGTTATTATTGCATTAAAAAAATGTTAATTCACAAGGCACAATGTAAATTATTCAATCAATAAAAGCATTGTTCATTTAAATTGTGTAACAGCAACCAAAGAGAGTAAAGAGAAGAGAAACGAACCCAACCATTCTCTTGGACTGGAGTGGGAGAAACATATATATATATATAGAGCGACGGACAGACCAGAGAGAGACAGTTCAATACAGTTCATACTACTGAGTTCATACAGCCAATCACTACGCGTCATTACCCATTTTCCACTCTACCATAGAATATAATTACAAGTGTAAAGTCCAGGCAGACAGTGTCACTCATTATTATTACACATAGTTAACCAGTGTTAACTCTGTTTACTTATTCCATCAACCAGACTAAATTCTCTCCACCTAACTCATCCATTATATATTACATAAACCCATGTCCATGAATAAGCCAGTCAAAATAAGGGATAAGCAATGATTTCTAATAGTTCAACTGTACTAGCAACTAGAGAAGCAAGCAGCAAAATCAAGGTAATTGTATAGAAAAATAAATAAAGAATATTTGGTTTGAATTCGCAATTGAGAGGACAAAACCTGTTTTCAAAGTCAATTCTGGTATTAGTGGGCATTGGCATTGGAAACTTCGCTAACAATTTTTGATGGATATCCCAAGCGGTCACGTGACCGTCCTAGGAATCCCCTTCCTCCCCTACTGATCTATCGCTTTTATTTTAAACTTTTTTTCCGAATTTTCTGAAAAATTCATTTAAAGAGGTTTTTGGGGAGGGGAAGTGTATTGTTTCATTAATAAAGTCATTTTATTAAGTTTAGATTTGCAATTGATATAAAACTGAAGGCAAGCGACCGTTTAGTAAAAGTTACGAGTTTGAAGAAAATTTGTCCCGTAAATCTGTGTAAACTGCAGTAAGAGAAAGTCGTGTGAGTGTTTCATACCAGTTTTTTTATTTTTACTTTCTCTCACTCCTGGTAACAGGAAGTATTGTGATCGTGGCAAATTTTCCAATCGAGTTTTCACCGGAAATATCTTATTTGAGGTCCCCTGAGTACAGAAAAGTGGTTTTTAGCAAATGGTCTGTTGGGTGTGTGTGTGTGTGTGTGTGTGTGTGTGTGTGTGTGTGTGTCTGACTGTATGTATGTATGTATGTGAACAGCATAGCTCAAAAACGAAAAACCGTAGAATGTTCAAACTTGATATTCCGTTTAGGTATCACCATGGGATCTGACAGTACGTTAAACGTCAAAATTCCTTAACCGGAAGTACCACTTTACAAGTTTTTTTTTTTTACTTTTTTGCGATATTCTCAAAAATGGCTCCGACGATTTTCTTGAAACTTCGTCAATAAACTACGCATGCAAAGATTTACAACTTTTATTAAAACATTTCTCTGGGAAAATGCATTCAAGTGCACTTATAGAGAGGGGGAAGAGGTATGTTTTTCTCTAAAGTGCTATCATAGTTGATTATACAATACTATCATTCAAACAAAATTAATTAGAAATAAATAGATGGCCACAATTCGAGTTTCAAGAAAGGTTGTGTGAGTGTTTCACACCAGATTTTTTTTTTTTTTTTTTATAATGATCTAGAGTTTGGAGGCGGTTGATTAGTTCGAAATATTAAAATATGCTCAGGTATTAAAATAAATTGTAATTTCTACGGAAGATGAAGTTTAAAAATCTCGAACGACCAGGCGGAGCAAGATAAAAGAGAAAAAAGGATCATGGGTAATTCATGCCGCCTGCAACAGGACAGTGGGGCGGCTTGCTTTCAAACATAAGGCGGCAGCTCTAAAATCTCAATCTTTGCTGCCCCCTCCCCGCTAAGACTCCGCGTAAACCAATGCCTTTAAAATTAAATTATGAGAAGAATACATTACCATGTCTAATGGAATCGGTTATTACAAGACGTGGAATCAGAAATTCGATCACCCATTACAGATGTGCATAAAATATCAATGTAGACAACCCGGGGGCCATAACGCGGTTGGTGTTGGGTGGGTGGCGGCAAGGGGGCGGGAACGCATAGCGATAGCTTTATAACTAAATACTGCCAGGTTGTGGGACACAATAGTCTATCGTATTCTAAGTAAATTAGTACAGATTGCTGTATATATTTTTTATTTTTTTTACTTTCTCTTCCTCCTAGTGAGAGGAAGTATTGTAATCGTGTCAAATTTTCGATATCGAGATTTCACCGGAAAAAATCCGTTTTGACGTCTCCTGAGTCCAAAAAAGTGGTTTTTAGCAAATGGGCCTGTGTGTGTGTGAGTGTGTGTGTGTATGTATGTATTATGTAAATGAACAGCATAGCTCAAAGACGACCAATCGTAAAGTTGAAACTGATATTCCTTTTAGGTATCACCATGGGATCTGATAGTACGTTATCTGTCAAAATTCCTCAATCGGAAGTACCACTTTACTAGTTGTGTTTTTTTACTTTTTTGCGTTTTTCACAAAAAATAGCTCCGACGATTTTCTTCAAACTTGGTGCATCAACTACACATACAAAGAGATACAACCTTTATTTGAAATGTTTCTTTGGGAAAATTCATTTAAGGGCACTTATGAGGGAAGGTGGGGTTATGTTTTCATCTAAAGTGCTATTTCAGTTTATTAAACAAGTCTATCATCTATATAATCTTAATTAGAATTGAATATGTGGTTGAAATTCCGAGTTTCAAAAAAATCGGATAACCGGAAGTGCGTTTACATTACCACTTTACTAAATGATTTTTTTTTCATTTTTTCGCGATTTTCTTTAAAATGGCTCCGACGATTTTCTTCAAACCTCCTATATAAACAAAACATGCAAAGTTCTACAACTTTTATTGAATACTTTTCTCTGCGAAAATTCATTTAAGGACACTTTTGGAGGAGGGGTGGGCTTATGATTTTCTCTTAATTTTCTCTTATATTTAAAACATTTTCCCAAGAAAAATTGATTTTTGGGGGTTGTGGGGGAAACAGTAGCGTTATGGTTTCCTTTAAAGTACTACCACATAATATTAATACATATTAGAAGCATTTTTTTGAGAAGTTTTTTGAGTTTTACAAGGTTTTTGAGTTTTTGTAATTTTGTTGCAGAAGCTTCATTGGTTTTGACATTGAGCGTTCCATAAAAGGCCGCTCAGGTATACAAGTAAAATGCCCACCACCAGTGTTACTTTCGGTTGAGGAATTTTGACAGGCAACCTACTGACCGGTCCCATGGTGGTACCTAAACGGAACAACTAGTTTGAACTTTCTGCAATTTGTCCTTTTTTGAGCTACGCTGCTGATATACATATATACATGCATACGCATACCATTTTGTAAAAACCACTTTTTTTGGACTCGGTGTACCTAAAAATCGTGTATTTTTGGTGTAAACTCGATATCTAAAATTTGACACGATTATAATACTGCCTCTTACTGGGAGTAGATTAGATTAGATTGGGGAGGGCCACGCCTCATTTCACTGCGACCTTCATTGAGAGGTCTATTGTGTACCCCTGAGTTTATAGCACATCCTTCAGCTTTGCTCTCTTAATCAGGCCTAGCAAAGCTAAAAGTGGCTCCGTCATGAAGCTCGGGATTACTAGTCCCCAGTTGAAGAAACCTTGTTCTTGTCAGTCCGGCACACTCACAACAGTGATGTGTACCCGGGGTTTCCCTTCCTCGGTCCTCTCGAATCGCATTAATGCGTTGTCCTGCCAATTAGTATTGGTGCATGTGTATTCAGCCGATAATGCCCTTTTAGTAGACCCACTATTTAGCCTTATATCCCTTCGGCTATGGCTCAGTAGGTCCTTGGTAAATTTAGGTAAATGTCTCTTAATGAAGAGTTTAGCCTGCCTCTGCCCTGGCGTACTTTACCACCATCGCAGACGCTGGTCTTCTATCCATTCCTTGATAGAAGCGTGAATGAGGCTCCTGGGCAATCCGCAGAAGGGCTCGGGGCCTATAAAGGTATCCTTCGAGCCCTCCCTCGCCAGGGCATCTGCCCTTTCGTTGCCAAGGAACCCCGCATGACCCGGCACCCAGGCGAGTGCAGCTTATTCCGTGCACCCACCTCGGTTAGGGCAGAGAGGCAGTCCCACACCAGTCTTGAGACTATTTGGTGTGAGACAAATGCCTTCAGGGCTGCCGGACTATCGGAGTATATGGCCACTCTTCTACCCACTAACCCTTGCCTTATAATCTCCTTAGCTCAGAGTTGTAACGCCACAACTTCGGCCTAAAAGACCGTAGCGTACTTCCCTAGGCTGGCCTGTACTCCCGCTCCCACATAGAACCCAGCTCCCCTCTCGACCATAGCTCGGAGTTTTAGAGCCGTCTGTATACCAGACCGAGTTACCGAGCAAAGGAGGATCCCTGTCCCATCATCCCAGATTGGTACAACAATGTGGAAGTTCCTTTCAAAATAAAGCTTGGGAATCATCCTATCGGTAGGCATGCCAAGAACATGGTCAGCCTTAACTTTTTCTCAGCCTCTGGTTAACAGAATTATGCCTAGAGGTGATAGGTGGCGGCCTCTGCCGGACTATGAATTCCTATTCTGGTTTCGCTTTGGATGAGTATATGCAACGGTGGTAAGTGAAGGAGGACCTCCAACACACTAGGAAAGTAAAAAAAATTCTTAAAAGAACCTGAGGCCTTAAAATTCAAATGTGTTTGTTAAATTTTATTGTGACCCTCGATAGTGTTTTATCATTCTCTAGCTGCCTGGGTTGGTACATTGCCAATGCTCCCCCACCCCCCTGCCACCTTACATGTCCGAGTTACAATAGTGGCTGGGGTAATAATTTATAGTGTGTTTCACATCGGCGTATTTTTTTTAATTTAATTTGTTTTAAATTTAAGGCGCGTCAACATCTGTGGTCATTGCGCCCCCGGGAGCCTTCTCAGTACATGACTGGCCCCGGACAGTGGTTCTCCATTCGTTACAGACAACCTGTCCCATTACCGGACGTGAGCTGTTAGAGGTTCCTAGGAAGAAAAAATCTAAGGTAGCACAGCCTGGACTCGAACCCCGGCTCCTCCGCGTGGGAGTCCAGTACGCTAACCACTTAGCTATTCCCTTCCCTCACAATAGGGTATTAATGTATATTCAATAAAATTTCTAATGTGATGTATATATATATGACTGCATATTTGTTCAAAAAAAAATAATAAATGACATTTGTCCAAATAAAAGACGAAATATTATATAAAAAAAAAAAATATTAAAATAAAATAAATAAATACAATGGAATTCAAATAAAAATACAGATACATAAGTAAATACCTTTTTTTTTTACTTTAGAGGAAAAATACAATTTTGCGAGCACATGGTAATGTTTATTTGATGCTGTGGTATGTACCGCCGCAGTAAAATTAAAGCACACTTTGTTTATACTTTTTTCTCTCTTTTTGAAATCATTTGATGGTTTCGTAAGCGCTGTCCTCGCATCTGGCCTACAAAAGCACACATTTAAAAATAAGATCGGTTTTAAAGTTAGGACCCAAAAATCTGATCTCTTCCCCCTCTTAATACAATTATATAGAAGATCCAAATTTTCTTTAAACTTCAAATTATGGCAATACTTCTAAGGTTTATTACTATGTAGGTGACACAAGTGGCCCATACAATTTCAACTCAGTTCTTATTAAGGATTAAGAATAAAAAATTGGAACTTGCTGCGATTCTTCGTCTTTCGAGATATTTGTTCAAGACGCCCACACATACAGACTATTCGCTAAAAACATTTTTTACTGTACTCAGGGGACTTCGAAAACATGCATATGCGATGGAAACTCTTTTTCAAAAATTAGACAAAATCACAATATATCCTCTTACTAAAGAGTAAGAAGAAGTAAAAATTCTTCGTAAAGTCGCACAGTGTTCCCTGTAAGGTGCCACTTCAGTACAATGTATGGTTCTACCACCTATATAGTATTAATAACCATTAGCAGCATATTTTTTTTTTTTTTTTTTTTTTTTTTTTTCTTATTACAACCTGACCAGCATACAAATTGCTCTACAAGGCTGAGCTGAACAGAGAGAATACACTTATCTTAACATAATATTTAATTATATCACCAGCACATCACACACTAATGTCCAAAACGTCTTGCACTAGTCTAGGTTTTAATCTTCTGCGTGGGATTTTTAAACCAAGAGATGAGACCATAGGGTTATCCGAGTTTTTGAATTTTTTCAGTGCTATTGTTGAGATAATTTTGATATGATCTTGGATCATTGGAATATTTAACTCCCTATGCAGCTGCATATTTCTAACGAACCAGGGTGCGTTGGTTATAGTCCTTATAACTTTATTCTGGAAAACCTGTAATCGACTTATTTTGGTTTTAGAAGCTCCTCCCCACACAGGGCAGGCGTAAGAAAGTATTGGCCGGATGAGGGATGTGTATAATAATTTCCCGCATTCAATTTTTAATTTGGATTTTCGGTTTAGTATAGGGTACAGTTGCGATAGGCGAGTATAGGCTAGGTTTAATTTAGTGTTGATGTGATGGTGCCAGGATAGTCGTCTATCTAAGTGCAACCCGAGGTATTTACCTGTCTCATCTCCAGCTTTCCAGCGCACATATTCCGAGCCTATTTTTATTTTTATTGGCGTATGGGGCCTTCTTAGAGTGAAAATCATAGCCTCACATTTACTCGAGTTTAACTGGAGTTTCCATTTAGTCATCCAGGGGATTATTTTATCTACTGCTTCTTGTACTTTTCTTACGCAGCTGTTAATGTTTTCATGGTTGGCAAATAATGCTGTATCATCTGCATACATG
Organism: Triatoma infestans; assembly: GCA_011037195.1. Taxonomy (NCBI): domain Eukaryota; kingdom Metazoa; phylum Arthropoda; class Insecta; order Hemiptera; family Reduviidae; genus Triatoma; species Triatoma infestans. Next base: position 63,619 of record JAAEAF010004718.1, on the reverse strand, counting down.
GCTGTTACTGGACCGGATATTTGAGGGATATCATACATGTAGATATTGAAGAGAGTCGGCCCAAGTACTGACCCCTGTGGAACTCCAGCTCTTATCGGTGTGCTACAAGAGAGTGCACCATTAATTCTAACTCTAAAGAATCTATTTTTGGTAAATGACTCGACAATATTTATTATATATAGAGGAAATTTTATCATATGCATTTTATATAGTAGCCCTTTGTGCCAGACCTTATCAAAGGCCTGTTGCAGATCCAAGAATAAGGCCGCCGTGTGTTGCTTAGCTTCAAAACTTTTAATTATGAGTTCATGCATGCCTATTAGCCAGTGTACAGTAGACATCCCAGATCTGAATCCAAATTGAAAGTTTGGTAAGACATTGTTGTTTTGAAGATGTTTCTCTATTCTTCTCTTTATTACTTTTTCTAATATTTTGGACAGACTGGACAAGAGACTGATCGGTCGATAGCTTTTTAGATCGTTTCTTGGCTTATTTGGTTTGTGAAACACAATAATTTCGGCCTGTTTCCAAGAATCAGGGAAATAACCTATTGATAGGCATGCATTGTATATTGAAGCTAAGAATGCTAGGTTCTTTCGTGATAGGTTCTTTATTACGATGTTTGGTATTCGATCATCGCCAGGGGACTTTTTATTTTTCAGTCTGGATATGATGGTTGATATTTCAGCAGGTGAGGTCCATTCTGGGTTAGCATCTATATGGTTGTTTGGTTGTTGTGTTGCAATTGGTCCTGTCCTTCAGAAGATATTAAAGAAAAGACATTCTCGAAATATAGAGCAAAGGCATCTACTTTCTCTTTATCAGTTTATCATCTTTCAGAGGAGGAATATTATATGGTGTTTTTAATATATTTCTTGTAGCTTTCCAAACATTAGAATCGTTAGGATGAATATTTTCTATATAGGTTTGATATTTTTTAATGCGGTGTTTATCCAATTCTAATTTGACTTTCCTAGTAAGGTTATTTAATTGAAATTTTAAATGAGGATATCTAAAAGTTTGCCAGGCTCTCCGGATTTTGTGCTTTTCATGAATTAAATCCGATATATATTTAGGTAACGAGTGTTTGAATGAATTTTGTCTGTGGTAGTGTGAGTAAGTGGCTCTATGTATTGCACGGTATATGCAGTTGGTATAGTTAACTACAGCGTCATCTATAGATTCTTTGCTATATAAATGTCGATTTGGGATTAGTAGCTGGTCGATCTCTTCCTGAAAACATTTCCAATCGACTCTCCCTTTTATGAGTGGTTGAATAGTTGGACTTGTAGTAGGTGTTTCTTGAAATGTAGCAATTACAGGCAGATGATCCGAGTCCATTTCCGTAATTACTCTCATATTGATAGGCCTAGTAAAATTTTTGACTAAGACTATATCAAGAATGTCAGGTTGCCGGTTGTATTGGTACGGGAAATATGTCGGTTGTGATGGTGAAACAATGTGTAAGTTGTAGTTGCTAGCGTAGTTATTTAGTCGCACTCCATTAGAGTTGTTAACTCTACAGTTCCAAACTATATTTTTTGAGTTTAGGTCACAAAATATCAACATTGAGTTGCTAGTTTCAGAGATTGTTTTTAAATCTTCTTCTAATAAGCGACAGTTCGGTGGTAAATACGCCGACATAATAGTGGTTTGGCTATTTGGAAATAGATTTACATTGATAGCCACTGCTTCTATTTTTTGCATGCTAGGTAATAAGAGTTCATTATGAGAAATATTTCTTTTAATTATGATTGCCACACCGCCAGATGCTATTCGTGCAATTCTATCATTCCTATAAACAGTGTAATTTGGAATCTTAAATTTATCATTTTTATTAAAATGTGTCTCAGAAATACAGGCAATATCTATGTCATATCTATCTAAAAAGTCTATTAGTGTATTACGTTTAATTTGTAAACCGTTTGCATTTCAGTTTACAATTTTTAGCATTGAAAAATTCGGTAAAATATTCATATTTTATTATCATGTGTGAATGCCTGGCTAAAACATTCAATTATAAATGAGCTGATGCGCGGAATAATCGGTTTAATAGCTGCAATAATAGCTTTAGTAAACGATGCAATAATATCCTTAAAATTAAAGTTATCATATTGAGTGTTTGTATGTATGTTGGTAGAAAATTCTTTAGTAACTGATGCATAACTTCTTTGTTGTGATGACCTTTGTAGTAATGGATCTCTTACTGCAGTATTTGACTTATTTGTATTTATATCAGTTCGTCTAGTGTTGTCAGTAAAACTCGGTATTTCTTTATTAGCTGTTCGTTGTATTTTCACCATTTGATAATACGCGCAACCTTATTAAAGTTTGCCGGGTGGGCTTCACCGCAGTTGATACATTTCGGAGATGGCAATCTTTTATGAGTGCACTCAGAATATAGGTGTTCACCAGAACATTTAACACAACGTGGTTCAAGTTTGCAGTAATTTTTTGTGTGGCCATATCTTTGGCATCGTACACATTGAGGGATTTCATTTGTTTTAATTTTTGGTTCTACTGTTACTTTCAGGTTTAATAAATGATTTAATTGTAACGCCTTTTTTCCTTGTTCAGATTTATCAGTTGTTAAACAATAAAGAGTTGTTGGTTGTTTATTTCTGTTTTTTAACCTCATTCAATGTTTAACTGGTATATTATGTTCTTTTAAAGATTCTGATAGCTCTTCATCAGTTATTGAGTATGGAATACCTCTAATAATTAGAAGTAAGTTATCATTTTTGTCTGGAGATTTGTACGTATAATAATTAACTTTATTATTATCATAGTATTTAGTTAAATTACGGAAATCAGTTATATCTGTTTTAACGAATTTCGATTTTGTTTAACTTCAAACTCATTTTTGACAATTTTTTTAATATCATGTAGAATTTCTTGGTAACTAAGTAGATGTTCAGCTGAACTTTGTATGAATATTGGGGGTATTTTTACTTTTTGGGCCAGAGCTTGGATTTCTGAGTTAGAATTTGTATTATCTTCATCTTGAAGAAGAGGTGAAAATCTATTACTTAATGGTATAATAGAGTAATTTAAGCAATATTTTTTACCTTTAGGAGGACTGTTTCCAGGTGAAACATATTTTCTCTTAGGTTTTTCAGTGAAACCACCGTCGATTTCGGCTGATGAGCTCTGGAGATCAGCTACTTGTTTTAACCGGTTTGAATTTGAAGTGTTTCCATTCATAGTTTATTCAATTATTCGCACAGCCCTAAGGCTAGCTCAATAAAAGAACCTCACTGTTCACATAAGCACTTCTTATCTTCAAAATTGTGAATTAAATATTTTTTTAAAATAAATTAAAAAAAAAGTTGAATTTAATAAAGATACCAGAACACAATGCACTTCACAGTTCAAAGGTTCGAGCAGCACTGAGCAGCATTTATAGAATTTCAATTTGAAGAAAATCAATTAACCGGAAATGTTACTTTACATTACACGTTTTTGAGTATTTTGGTGTTTACTCGAAAACGGCTAAACAATGACTTTTTCTGATCAATAATGATTGGCTTGAAATGATTTTTCTTTAATCTCGGAATGCGTGCTGCAGAGATAGATACGGTACACTTTTATTTGAAATATTTCTCTGAGTGTGGAGGGGTATTTGGGTCTGCCAATTAGTTTAAAATAAAATTTGCACAAGCTTTCTTAGTTTTGACATAGAGCACTCCATACAAGGCCGCACAGCATCAATTCTCTCTCAAATCTTTCTCTTCCCTAGACGGTACAAATGATCTAATCCATTGTTTTTGCTTGTACGCTGACAAAAACCCACTTTTCATCGCAAATTCCTTTGCATTCGCAATTCGTTTGATGAAACAAAAATCACTCGGTTTTGAAGATGAGTTTTACAGACTCCAACGTGTGTATTGTTTGGGTGTAAATTTATGTGTATTTATCAGCAATTCTAGGAACAATGGCAGCTGCTCACATGTGGCGGTTTATGGTTATAATTGAAGATCGCGGAGGTTTAAGGGCCGTATTTGGCCCATGAGCCGCTTTTGGGTACCCCTGATCAAGTCTGTAGATGAAATTTTTTTTTTTTGTAGATGGCGTCGGCGCTTAGCGAATGTCCGGGGTGTTGATTATGATTGGCTTAATCTTGGATTAGCAAGTATATGGAATTTTCAAACCCTCTTTTTGGGGTAAAGGCTCTCAAGAATTTTAGATTACAGCATTTTCAAATGTAGTATATAACAGGTTCAACTGGTGACCTTAAGTATATATGTACATATTGCAGACAACTCTATTTAGCTCTGTGTACGGGTCCCCATCTACCAGCTTTTGCTAACTAGTGGTGCGGCGGCATGGCGGGTCTCAGGCGGTCGGTTCTTGTCGCAACCAATATTAGAGTGAAAAGTTTAGATTGGACTTGCAGATCAATTTGTAGTCCGTGATTATAGGAATGGGGGCGGGGGAACGGGGAGTTTTAGCGGAGTGTCAGAAGGAGGCGGGCGGGGTTACTAGCACTTGGTGCCTATATCCAAGAGTTAACCACCCGTCCGCCCGACAACCTCACCTCAAAAGAGAGAGATTGAGAAAGTGAGAGAGACGCCCCACTCATTCTTCCTCTTGCATTCCATTTGCCGCCTCCAACGCTCGGCGTTTCCAGCGCCCCCCACTGCCAGCTCTCTCAAGACCCTCCTCCACATTGAAAAGTATTCTCCTTAACTTTATTCTACAAGAAACATATCCCCGACTCACAAAACTCCTAGCAGTTCCTGCTTCAATATAACGAGAAATTGTATTGATTTCTATTCTCACATAATTATATCCTGTACAACCACCAAGACAATTTTTTTTTACTTTCTCTTCCTACTGTAAGAGCAAGTATTGCGATGGTGTCCAAGTTTGGAAGTCGGTCGAATATGAAAAAAATGGATGACTGTGATTATAGGCACCGGAAGTGGATCTTTACTGAATGTTTTATTTTTCATTTTTTTTGTAATTTTTTCGAAAACGGCTCCAACGATTTTCTTTAAACTTAATGTAGTACTATTTACACACATGAATACCTATCACTTTTGTTTGTAACGTTTTTCTGAAGAAAATTATTTTAGTGGAATATTGGACGTTTGTCAGTTAGCTTAAATTTAAAATTGCACAAGCTTTCTTGGTTTGAACATAGATCATCGTTCAGGTATACAAGTAAAATGGCCACAACCATTTTTATGGCCAGTCCAACTAAACATTGTAACGTCGAAATTTTAAAGAAAATTCCTTCTTTTTTTAAATTGTATTAATGAATTACTTTATGTAAAATAAATTACTTTATTAAATTGTAGGAGAAAGTTTTCTGTTTAATAGTTAAGGTGATAAGTAGTTCTGGTTGATTCCTACTTGCGATGTTTTTACATGAACAGTAATCTATAGAACGGTGCGTTCTACTTGGATAGAGCTCGTTGGTAGGAGAACTTAGTACACAAACATAGAGAAGATAGTGTGTGTTCTCTGGAGCCCGAGGATACATAGCGTGGGGGGGATGCATGTGTCCCGTAGAGACTTGGTCCGTGGAAGACGTATAGAGCTGAACTATATCTGGACTGTTAAACACACACACACCTTGCACACTTACATACCACCCGCCCCACCGCCACCAAAAAAAAAAACCTCACACAATTCTTACTAACACTTAAACAGTTGTAAATTACACTGAAAAAAAAAAATGGTTGGAAACACTCAAACGATTTTCTCTAACTGCTGTTAATGTAATTAGATATAAAATGAAAAAGTTGTGTTTTTTTAGGACTAACGGTCTGTTGTTGCCGAAAAATGTTACTAGCATGGCTGTTTTTTTAAATTTTTAATTTAAGTCGCGTCAACATCTATGATCATTGGCGCCCGGAGCCTTCTCAGTGCACTGCCGGCTTCTGGACAGTATTCTTTCGTTACAGGCAACACTGTCTAGCTGTAGAGGCTCCTAGCAAGAGGAAATCTAAGGACAGCCCAGCTGGACTCAAACCCAGCACCTCCGCAGAATAGCTGTTGTTTTAATTTTTGTATGTAAGAGGAGGCACATTTTGTTACTGTTGAATTATTAATTTATTAGTGATTAAGTTTAAGCTATATTATCATCTTTGCTTGTTACCCTTTGTATATGCCCGCAAGGGGTATCTGTTGCATGCAGTTACTTGGGGAGTAGCGACACCACGGGTTACCACAATACTCCATGCACTTCATCAGAACAGTACACAATACACTTAAACACTTTACAGACGAGCACAAACACAATACGCAAACTAGGGTCTCCGTCCCTAGTTAATTGGCGTAAGCCAAAGGAGAAGAAAGGGATTAGCTCAGTAGGAGCGCGCTGAACTAGCAACGCGGAGGTCCCTCGTTCGAATCCAGCATGCTGCCCTTAGATTTACTCTTTCTAGGAGCCTGTACAACTCACTGTATGTGATGAGCAGTGTTGTCTATAGCTAGAGAACCTGCTTAGAGACCGGCTGTGCATTGGAGAATGCTTCGGGGGGGCACAATAGATCTTTTAGGTCACAGTGCGATAATCCCCTACAACAATCTACCCTTTGTATTGGTTGTGAATTTCAATACATAAAAAAGGAAAGAAAGAGAAACCATTCACCAACAATTTTTGTTGCGCCCACAGTGGACCTCGAAACTTGTGTTTTTGATGAACCCGGAATTTTCTGAAATTTGACTCGATAGCAATACTGCCTCTAAGTAAGAGAACGTAAAATGTTAGGTGCCTAGTCTACTTCCGATAAACCGAACTTCTTCAAATTTGGATTTTTTCTAATGTCTATTAATGTAATATAGATGGTCATATTCACACATTGTCCCGAAGTTTGGAGAGTATACGAAGTATAAAGGAAATCAGGAGCTGTAACAACCCAACACACCAGCCGAGCAGTGCCGAACGCTACCGATGAGTACCGAATACGCGCTCCAGCTAACTACAAACCTACACACCAGCTGAGCAGAGCCGGACGCTACCGATGAGAACCGAATACGCCCTCCAGCAAACTACAAACCTACATACCAGCCGAGCAGAGCCGAACGCTACCGATGAATACCGAATAGCCCTCCAGTTAACTACAAACCTACACACCAGCCGAGTAGAGCCGAGCGCTACCGATGAGTACCGAATACGCCATCCAGCTAACTACAAACCTACATACCAGCCGAGCAGGACCGAACGCTGCCGATGAGTACCGAATACCCCCCCCCCAACGCTCTAGAAACATATATAAGGAGTCGCACCAGACAGCCTCGGAGGAGTTCGACAAGGATGCGCTAGCAACCCTATATACTTGGGAACAACTAAGTATAGCTGAACTCACACTCTCCCTCAAGAGGACGTTTACAACCATGGGAAGAACTAAGTATATGCTGAACTCACACTCTCCCTCAAGAGGACGTTTACAACCTTGGGAAGAACTAAGGTTGCTCTCTCCCTCAAGAAGAACACCAGCAGTCTTTATCAAGACTAATCTTCATTTTACAATCAATATGCGTTGTTTAAGCAAACCTTTTAAGTTTTTTTTCTTTAACTAGGATCCCATCTTAACCTCACTCCAAAACACATAACAACTACAACTAAGCTTCTGCACAGCTGAGTTATTACAGAGCCTTTTTTCCAGAAAATTGCAAAATAATGAAAAAAGAAAACATTTAGTAAAGTCGCATTACGATTTTGATGATTCCTGTGATTTTTTATTACTTTCTCTTAATAAAAAAAGTAAAGTAAAGTAAAGTAATGCCTATTTTTTCAGGCGGGCTTAACGTCCAACTACCAAATTAGTGTCATGGACGGGGGCGGAAGCACCTACTTTACTATTAACATTTTTTAAACAAATATAAAATTTAGTTATACGCTGGACTCGAACTGGGATCCTCCCACTTACAAGTCCATGCTCATAACCAATACACCAACACCCGCCCCTTCTCTTAATAATGGTAACCGGAAGTATTGCAATCGTTTCAAATTTTCGACATTTAGTTTTTACTGGATATATATGTTTTGAGGGTCCCTTGAGCCAGACAAAATGGTATTTAAAAACAGATGTTTGTGGGTGGTAAGCACAATATAAAAATGAAAAATCGCAGAAAGATCAAACTTGATACTTAGTTTAAGTGCTAGCATGGAAACCCGCTTGATAAGGTTTTGAATAAAATCACTCAACATGGCTAACAACCGGAAGTACCACTCTGAAGGAATTTTTCAGTTTTTGGCGATTTTCTTGAAAATGAATTCAATGATTTCCTTTAAACTTGCACTGTTAAGTCACATATAAAGCTATGTTCATTTATTTAAAACTTTCTACCAGAATAATTTCTACAATTTTCTCCATAAATACACGGACGGTTTCACTAAACATGCTATACTAACTTTACATATACAGGCCTATCACTTTTTGTTTTATGAAAGTTTCTTCCGTGAAAATTAATTTAAGAAGAAAATAAAATGACAAATTTTTCTTTAAACTCAAATTTTACGTATTTGTCCGAACATAAATACAGAGGTGGTGGGGGATAAGGACTAGCCTACTAATCTTGGCAGGTAGGGAGTGATGATTATATAATGGCGCAAGTAGATCCCTCTAAAATCCCTAAACCAACTGCATACAACATTTGAAATTAACGCCACAAATTCCGCTCAACTAACCAACTTTTTTTTTTCTTTTTTTTTTTTGAAGAAAGGTTTCAGGTAAAAGTAATACCTTAGGTTAGCACACCAAGTTTAAAGGAAATCCTTATAGTTGTTTTTACGAGATAAATCTAAAAAAAAAATCAACAGAATTTCTTCAAGTTTTGGAGTTCTATTGATGCTTTTAATGTGTAAAATATTTATGTAGGTGCTAAAACCTTATATTACACTGAAGTGGTACTTTAGAGAAAAGCATATCTTTTACTGCCCCCCCCCCCCCAAGAAACCTCAAAAATCAATTTTCGATCAAATACGAGAAACTGTTAAAAAAAAAAAAAATAACTATTCAGTAAAGTTGAACTTTTGGTTGATGGATTTTTCCCCAAATTTTTCCGGAGTCTGATGTGGTGGTATTACCTAAACGGAATTCCAAGCTTCCTGCGACTTTTCATTTCTGAGAACTTTTGTCTCACACATACAAGGGACCTTGAAACATATATATATATCCGGTGTAACCTCTATTTAAAATATTCGACTCGATCGCAATACTTCCTGTTGTTAGTTGGAGTATAGAATAGAATAAGAATAACAACGGGGGGGGGAAGAGCCTCATTCTCTGCGACCTACAAGACGATGTCTACTGTTGTCCCCTTAAATTATAGCACAACCACCAGTTTTTCCATCCTAATCAATCCTAGCGGCTCCGTCATGATGCTCATAGCTTCGGGATTGCCTGTCCCCAATTGAAGAAACCTTGTCCTCCAGGCGGGCGCACTCGCAGAGGATGTGCACAGGAGTTTCTTCCTCCGGCGCTTTGCAGATTGCATACCGCGCTATCCTGCATGTTGTAGATGGGGTGTATGTGTCTGTTCAGCCTACAATGCCCAGTTATAGACCCACGATTTCCTTAATCCATTCGGGTCTGGCTAAGTAGGTCTCTGGTAAATTTAGGCAAATGTCTTTTGATGAAGAGCTTTGCCTGCCTCTGTCCTGGTGTTCTCTCCCACCGACGCAGACGCTGTTCTTCTATCCAACCCCTGATAGAAGTTTGAATGAGGCTCCTGGATAAGCCGCAGAAGGGTTCAGGGCCTATAAAGGTATCCTGCGAACCCTCTTTCGCTAGGGCATCCGCCCTTTCATTGCCCAGAAACCCTGCATGTCCCGGCATCCAGGCGAGTGTCAGTTTGTTCCGAGCACCCACCTCGGTTAGGGCAGTTAGGCTATCCCACTGAGGAGTAAGAGAAAGTAAAGAACAAAAAATATCTACCGCCCCCGTCCCACCACCGGTCTCGCCCCCCCATCGAGTGTTGTCAAAAAAATAAAAACCATCATTTTGTTATTTGTCTGGTAAAACTGTTATATAGTTACTGTGGCGGTAGGACGATGACTCCATATTTACCTCTTTTCTTACTTTGCCCTTCCACCGCGCCCCAGGCAGTCTTGGGTCCGCCAGTCACCTCCCTCCTTGCCGCCAAACACACACATATAACAGGATGCTGGAGTCTGATTGTAAATGTCAGTTTTGTTTGGAAAAACAGTTTTAATATATCGCTAAAGTTTTAGCGAAGGAATTTATAGTTTTTTTATTTTATTAGTAAAGAGCCTCACTTGTGTTTGTTGTTTACTACAAGTGTGTTAGAATCCAGTTTTGTTCAATAGCTGGGTGCCACCCCCAATCCGGCTTTTCATGGGGCAGGGGCGCACCACGAGTCACTTCCCAGACACAAGAACCCTACACTCGAATACTTCAGCCATCTCATTTAATGGTAAAATCAATAATAATGACAGGAAAACAACAATAAGTACGAACTGTTGGGAAACACTCACACCACTTTCTCTCACTGCTCTCCATACAATTATATATAAAAGTTGATAAAAAAAAAAAATTGTTGAAAAAAGAAACATACATTGTACTGAAGTGGCAGTTTAGAGGAAAGCATAACGCTACTGTTCCCCCAGAATCCACAAACAAATAAATTTTCCCGGGCAAATGTATAAATAAAAATGACAGGTGTGTATAGATATGGAATTTAAATAGAAAATTGTCACAGCTATTTCCAAGAAAATCACGAAAAACACATGCCATAAAATCGCACTTCCGGTTGATAGATTTTGCCCGATACTTCCGTGTCAGATGCGGTAGTAGTATCTAAACGTAAGATCAAGTTTAGGGGCTTCCTGCAATTTTTCTCTCATACTCACATAAAACACACACACACACACACTTAGCTTATAAACATTTTCCGGTTATTTAGAAAATGTTAGGTTTTTATTAACTTTAGTCAGTTGGGCGCCAGGCTTTTCAGCCAATTATTTAATCAATTAAAGAGAAAAATAAGAAATAAAAGGATAGAAATAAATGAAACTATTTACAGATAAAAGTAAGAGATCTTCCTCACACAGACAATATAAATGAAAAGAGTAAATGAACTCACAAAATAAAGCATACATATATTTTCCAAATTAATAGAAATGAGAAATAACTTATATCTTTACAAAATACTTGCAGAAAGAAATATATTTAGATACCATATAGAAGAAAATATTTACACATGTAAGGAGATTATTGAAAGTATTTACAGATGTAAGGCAATTATTGAAAGTATTTATACATGCAAGTACAATTATTGAAAGTATTTACACATGTAAGAAATTATTGAAAGTATTTACACATGTAAGGTAATTACTGAAAATATTTACACATGTAAGGCAATTATTGAAAGTATTTACACATGTAAGGCAATTATTGAAAGTATTTACACAAGTAAGGTAATTATTGAAAATATTTTACACATGTAAGGCCATTATTGAAAATATTACACATGTAAGGACATTAATTGAAAGTATTTAACAACATGTAAGAAATTATTGAAAGTATTTACACATGTAAGGTAATTATTGAAAATATTTACACATGTAAGGCAATTATTGAAAATATTTACACATGTAAGGACATTATTGAAAGTATTTACACATGTAAGGCAATTATTGAAAGTATTTACACATGTAAGGCAATTATTGAAAGTATTTACACATGTAAGGCAATTACTGAAAGTATTTAAAAGTATGGAAAAACGCCATTTACTAAGAAAACAAGTAAAACTTTCACAGAGCTCATTATTTAGTCATTTTTCGTACTGGAGTGGAGAGAAGGTAAGTCTACTACTCACATTTACCGAAAGATTGCCGAAGTAGCTCTTTATATAATATGTAGTTCACATTTTTTATAGTTTAAAGAAAATCGTTTGAGCCATTTTAGCGAAAATACTAGAAAAATCAAAAATACTTTTCAGTAAAAACTCTGAATGTCAACAACAAATTTAATTCTAATTAATATTATTTAGAGGATGTAACTGTATAATAAACTGAAATAGCACTTTAGAAGAAAACCTAACCCTCCTCCCCCCCTCAAAAGTGCCCTTAAGGGAATTTTCCTGGAGAAATGTTTCAAATAAAGGTTTTAGCTCTTTGTATGTGTAGTTGATGTATTAAGTTTGAAGAAAATCGTCGGATCCATTTTTTTAAGAAAAATCGCTAAAATAGTTAAACAAATACTAGTCAGTAAAATAGTAGTTCCGGTTGAGGAATTTTGACATCGTAACTTACTGTCGGTTTCCATGTTGATATCTAAACGGAATATCAAGTCTGAACTTTCTGCGATTTTTCATTTTTGAGCTATGCTGCTGTTCACATACATATAGTACCTACATACTACATACATACAATACATACATACATACAATACATACATACATACAATACATACATACATACATACATACATACATACAATACATACATACATACAACATACATACATACAATACATACATACATACAATACATACATACATACAATACATACATAATACAATACATACATACATACAATACATACATACATACAACACATACATACATACAATACATACATACATACAATACATACATACATACAATACATACATACATACAATACATACATACATACAATACATACATACATACAATACATACATACATACAATACATACATACATACATACATACATACATACATACAATACATACATACATACATACATACATACATACATACATACATACATACAATACATACATACATACATACAATACATACATACATACATACAATACATACATACATACATACAATACATACATACATACATACAATACATACATACATACATACATACATACATACATACATACATTCATACATACATACATACATACGTACATACATACGTACATACATACGTACATACATACATACATACATACATACATACATACATACATACATACATACATACATACATACATACATACATACATACATACATACATACATACATACATACATACATACATACATACATACTACATACATACATACATACATACATACAATACATACATACATTCATACATACATACATACATACAATACATACATACAATACATACATACATACATACATACATACAATACATACATACATACAATACATACATACATACAATACATACATACAATACATACATACATACAATACATACATACATACATTACATACATACATACAATACATACATACATACAATACATACATACATACATACCACCACCACAACCCAAAATAACACACAACACACACCCAACACACACACACACACCCAACACACCATTTTATAATGTTATTGGAGCATGTGGACAATAGCAGTAAAAAAAGTAAAGTACTTCAATAATTGTTTTTTCAGGCGGGCTTAACGTCCAACTACCAAATTAGGTGTCGTGGACGGGGGCGGAAGCACCTACTTTACTATTAACATTTTTTAAACAATATAAATTTAGTTATAGCTGGACTCGAACTGGGTCCTCCCACTTTACAAGTCCATGCTCATAACCAATACACCAACACCCGCCCCTATGTGGAAAATAAACTCTCCCTTGTTAGGGTTACTTCCAAAGAGAAAAACACACATACACATCATTTTCTAAAAAACACTTTTATGAACTCAAGAGACTTCAAAACGTTTATTTCTGGTGAAAACTCGATATCGTAAATTTGACACGATTTTTTTAATACTTACTGTTATTAGGGGAGAGTAAGAGAAAGTAATGCTGTAAGTTTAAAGAGAATTTATCACTTAAATCTGTGTAAAATGAAAGTGTATGAGAAAGCGGTGTGAGTGTTTCACACAAGATATTCTCATAGTCTCTAACTGCAGCAATGAGAGAAAGCAAATATTAATAATAAAATTAATATAAAGATAATAATAAATCACCGATGATAAATAATTAATACTTGGGAAGATCTTACATGATTGGGGGAGGAGGGCTAGTGGCAGGTTTGTTTGGCCCTAGGAAGTGTCTGTCTGTCGGTCTGTCAGGACGGCACCACTTGTTTACGACAAACAATCCCTTTTCCCCACCCATGGGCCTATATCATAAATATCACAAGTCTCTTCTTTTTTTTCTTCTTCTTAAAGATATCCAACCAAATAAATCATTTTTACATTCTCTGACTGCTGAGAGAAGCGAGTATTGGCGATTAGGAATTTTTCTGTTTCTTAAAATAAATAAAAAAATAGAGCTCAAACATGATATTACCGATTTTCTTAAAATTTGGAATTCCCTCAATGCTTCTAATTTGTAGTAATATTAGGTAGGTGGTAAAACCATGATCTTGTACTGAAGTGACACTTTAGAGGAAACATTAGTTGCTGCTCCCGCCATACATATATACATCCATGGCTCGATAACCCATTAGCGTGTCCTGGCCTCCGCAATAAGCCTCTGCCATACTTCCCACTCTTGGCCAGTTCTCCTCCAATTCCTCGCACCGAGTAATGCACCTGCATTCCCAGTAACTCCATCCTCTCATCTCAACCGTGGTCTACCGAATGCTCTCGTACTGTCCATATAACCACTGAGTATTATATTTGGTGGCCCCTTTGGCATCCATCCTGACTACGTGGCCAGCCCATCTCAAACTGCCTAATTTGATTTCCTGGACGACTCCATATCCAACACCATCTTCCCATCTCAACCGTGGTCTACCGAATACTCTCAATCTGACCATATAACCATTGAGTATTATATTTGGTAGCTCCAAGGCATCCATCCTGACTACGTGGCCAGCCCATCTCAAACTGCCTAATTTGATTTCCTAGACAACGTGGTCATTACCATACGCTTCGTATATCTCTTAATTAGTACACCTCCTCCATTGATATCCTCATTTAATTGGAACTCCTCATATTTTTTGAAACTTTTCCCGCCATAATCCCCAAATAATCAATTTTCCCCCCCTAAAAAATAATGTTTTAAATAAAATTTATAGCTAGAGAGTATAAGAAATTTACTGAAAATTGTTTAGGCCCGTTTTTGACAAAATTACGAAAAACTGAAAGAAAAAAATAATATTATCGCACTTGCAGTTGATGGTGTTGGTTCGTGATTTTCGTCTGATGCGTTATGATAACCTAAAAGGAATGCCAAGTTCAAAATTTCTGCGACTTATCTTTTTTAAGATATTCTGTTAAAACACACACAGCACATTAGATGTATTCAGGGGACCCCAAAAAAACATGTATTTTTGCTGAAAAGCTCAATTTCGAAAATCTGTCACGGATCGCAATTCTTCCTCTTACTAGGAGCAAGAGAAAGTAAAACTATGTTATTGAGGATAGCCTAACCTTACCCCTCCCCAAAACCTTTCCCAAACGAATTCAATCGGAAAATTAATTCAAAAAAAGTGATATGACTGTGTATGTATGGTTAGTATAACAGGTTCAATGAAATTCAGATCAGTAAAGTTGCACATCCACTGAATTTAGGCATCAAATGTCATTGTAATTAATATAATGTAGAAGAAATAATAAGAAGAGTATATAACAAGGAAAATGATATAATAAAATGAAATAACACTTTACAGGAAAATATAACACCACCTGTGCCACACACAAAACTCTTTTTAAGTGGATATTGCCGGTATATTTTCCGGGGATTTTTTGGAGCTTTTGGGGGAAAAGCAGCGCTATGCTTTCCTCTAGTGTACCACTTCAGTATAATATATTATTTTACCACCTACATAATATTCATATACATTAGAAGCATTGATAGAATTCCAAATTTGTAGATATAATGGGGTTGTTGAAGGAGAGAAATGGTCTGGTTTAAATGAATTAACTAAATATGGTTAACATTCTATAATATAATAAGTGACAGTAACTTCCTGGACTTTACACTTGAAATGATGGAGTAAGGTAGAGTGGTAAAAGGTAGTGACACGTAGCGATTGGCAGCATGAACTCAGTAGTATGAACTGTTTTCGTTTTGCCTCCAGTCGCTGTATTTATGTGGTTTCTCCCACTCTAGTCCGAGAGAGTAGTCCTGTCATTTTATCTCTCTTTCCCTGCTACGAATACTCTCTTTGGATACTATTACATTCTCTGCTACGAATACTCTCTTTGGATACTATTACATTCTCTGCTGCGAATACTCTCTTTGGATACTATTACATTCTCTGCTGCGATTACTCTCTTTGGATACTGTTACATTCTCTGCTATGAATACTCTCTTTGGATACTATTACATTCTCTGCTGCGAATACTCTCTTTGGATACTATTACATTGTCTCCTGCGAACACTCTCTTTGGATACTATTACATTCTCTGCTACGAATACTCTCTTTGGATACTATTACAGTAGAAAATCGATCAACAGAAGTGCAATTTTTCAGAATAGGTTTTTGGTTTGGTTTTTTTCTAGAATTTTCTCGAAAACGGTTACAACGATTTTCTTTAAACCTGAATGTTTGCTACATAGACAGAAACGTATCACTTTTATTTGAAACATTTTTCTGAAACAATGGATTTTAGAAGGGTATTGGGAAACGTGTGAGTTTAAATTTAACTTTGTACAAGCTTCCTTAATTTGCTCATAGATCGCTCCACATAAGACCACTCATGTATACAAGTAAAATCCCCACCACCATGTTTACGGCCAGCTCAACTAAACATTATAACGTTGCAATAAAAAGAAAAAATCTGGTGTGAAACACTCACACAACTTTCTCTTACTCCAGTTCACCAAATTATAATTGACAAATTTTATAGTTTGTGTACCAAATTTAACGAAAATTCGTCGAAAACTGAAAAAACTGTTCTGTAAAAGCGCACTTCCGTTTTACTAATTTCCTTGAAACTCGGAATTTGGCCATCTATTTATTTCTAATTAATTTTGTTTGGATGATAGAATTGTATAATCAACTATGATAGCACTTTAAAAAAACATAACCCCACTCCTCTCCCTAAAAGTGCCCTTAAATGAATTTTCCCAGAGAAACGTTTTAAATAAAAGTTGTAGATCTTTGTATGTTTAGTTTATATAATAAGTTTCAAGAAAATATCGGTGCTATTTTTGAGAAAATTGCGAAAAAGTGAAAAAAAATCATTTAGTAAAGAGGTAAAGTAAACGCACTTCCGGTTATCCGATTTTTTTAACTCGAAATTTCAACAACATATTCAATTCTAATTAACATTATTTAGATGACAGAATTGTCCAATAAACTGAAATAGCACTTTAGATTGAAACCTAACCCCACCCCTCCCTCATAACTACCCTTAAATGAATTTTCCCAGTGAAATGTTTCAAATAAAAGTTGTAGCTCGTTGTATGTGTAGTTGATATATCAATTTTAAAGAAAATCATCGGAGCCGTTCTTGAGAAAAACGCAAAGAGTCAAAAAAACAACTAGTAAAGTGGAACTTTCGGTTGAGGAATTTTGACAGATAACGTACTGTCAGATGCCATGGTGATACCTAAACGAATATCAAGTTTCAACTTTCTGTGCTTTTCGTTTTTTAGCTATGCTGTTCACATACACACACACACACACACACACAAACACAGACCATTTGCTTAAAACCACTTTTTTGGACTCAGGGCACCTCAAAACGGATATTTCCGGTGAAAACTCGATATCAAAAATTTCACACGATTACAATACTTCCTCTTACTAGGGGAGTAAGAGAATGTAAAAATTCTCGATAAAATTGTATTAATTACTATGAGAAAGTAGTGTTCAGCCCAAATTTGATCAGATACTGAAATAAAACATAGTGAAAACCTAATCTCTCACAGCAGTAAGTGAAGGTAATAATGGCCAGAATTAATGGTGTCGTATAGATGTTTAACGCCCCCTATAGATATGTCCGCCTCTATCGTTTCTCTTTTAAATCCAGCACTGGCTAGTCCTACCTCAACATACCTTTATAAGGTTTCTTTAAACCAGACTGGAATTTATATTATAAACACGAGTAAAAGGGTCAAATACTCAATTTAATGAAACCTTTTGCATTTCCAGTCATTATAAACTTGTGCCGCTGTTTACACCCGCATAGAAAGCTGTATTGTGTATTGTTTATATAGACTTCATAATGTGTACGTCAGTCTGTGTATAAGTTGAGTTCAAACACTTTCTTTTTCTTCCTCTCCTCGTACATCCACACACATAAGTGTGTGTGTGTGTGTGTGTGATTTTATTTACAGCATGCTCCATAAATACATATATTACATGCATATATGTACAGAATTGTATGTAAAATATAATTATGCTACAAAATGCATCAAGTTAATGGAATACATACTACTAAACGTAGAAAAAACAAAACACCTTAAACAGGTACTTTAACAAAGCAAAACAACATTGAAATCATACATTTTTGCAAAAAGAAGCAGAAAATCTTAAGTCACTAAATTATCAAAGTCCATAGAATTAACGAATTTCAAAACATCTCTATACTATCCTATCACCTAACCTATCCTAGCCCCTATCCTTTCCTAGTCCCCATCTTATCCTATCTTCTACCCTCTCTATCACCCATCCTCTCCTATCCTCTATCCTATCATAGCCCCTATCCTATCCTAGTTCCTATCCTAACCTAGTCCTAGCCCCATCCTAGCCTGTCCTACCTCCTATCCTAGCACAAATCCTAACCTAGCCCCTGTACTATCCTATGCCAGCCCCTATCCTATCTTAGCCCTTATCCTAGCCCCTATACTATCACCTATCCTCTCCTAGTCTCTATCCTATCTTAGCCCCTAACCTATCCTAGCCCCTGTCCTATCCTAGCCCCTATCCTATCCTAACCCCTATCCTATCCTAACCTAGCCCTTATCCTAGCCCCTATACTATCACCTATCCTCTCCTAGTCTCTATACTATTTAGCCCCTATCCTATCCTAGCCCCTATCCTATCATAGCTCATATCCTATCCTAGCTCATATCCTATCCTAGCTCCCATCCTATCCTAACCTAGCCCTTATCCTAGCCCCTATACTATCACCTATCCTCTCCTAGTCTCTATCCTATCTTAGCCCCTAACCTATCCTAGCCCCTGTCCTATCCTAGCCCCTATCCTATCCTAACCCCTATCCTATCCCACCCACTATCCTCTCCTGTCCCTTATCCAATGCTAGGATAGGGATAGGAGAGGATGGGTGATACAGATGGTAGAAGATAGGATAGGATAGAGGCTAGGAAAGGATAGGGGCTAGGATAGGATAGCATAGGAGAGGTCCATAATATTTAGAATTTAGTATCGGTGAAGATGAGATGGAGACCAGCCGCCGGACTAAAGAATAACTGTCTGAACTAATGAAGTTCTGATGGCATCAAGTAGTGGGCAGTGTAACATTATTATGTTCAACATCCTGGATTTATTTTAGTGGACATAAATATGTAGCATCATCCATGATTTTGGAAGGTGTAAATAGCTTTTGAACCTTCCAGTGTCCACTCAACACCTGAGTCATCTTGTATGATAGCTGGGTGTTCATTCTCTGCATTTCATAAATATCTCATAAATGAAAAGTCGCAGGAAGCTGAAAGTCGGTATTCCATTTCTACCACCGCAGCAGACACGATCATTTCTGGCCAAAATCCATCAACCGGAAGTTTAACTTCACGTTGAATGTTTTCTTTTTTATTTCAGTTGTTCACGTTTTTCTCATAAATGGCTCCAAAGAATTTCTTTAAACTTCATATTCTAACTGCACAAATAAATACCTATCATTTTTGTTTTAAACAGTTTGCTGGGAAGATTGATTTTTTTTTTCGGGGCGATTATGGGTGAATAATAGCGTATTATTCGGTTATTTCGGATTACAATGAATTAGACTGAAAGAAAATTTATCATTACGATGCGTAAGAAAAAGTAGCTGTTCTTGTCCTAATCATGCGCGCTGTTTAAATATTAGCAGTTTCATGTCAAAATTAAAAAGTATTTATATTGTAATTTTTTTTTTTTCTTAAACAGAACGATTTTTTTTTTTGTTTTATTTAACTCGTTGGAATTGGGATGCTATTTTTGTGATGGCCTTCCAGGCAGAGGCATTTGGGAACATTATACATTTGTGGGGAAAATACATAACTGAAGTGTCGGAAAATTACTGGGAGAAGAGGTACAAAATAGGATGGGTCTGGTTTTTGCCATAGGACTAGGAGCTGGCACAGCCGCTTTTTTTTTCTTTTTTTTTTTTTGCACGCAGCAGAGAGACAGAGGCATTGCCCCCAACAAACTGACTACGACGCAACCCCCACGTTGCCCTGCCACAAACCAGCACATAATGGGTACAATTATATAACCGACGTGAGTAGAATATCGTCTGAACAAACTTCAAGAATTTATTTTAATTTTTTTTTTTTCATTATTATTATTTATTTTTTTTGTTTTTTTAAGTATACCAGTACGTTTGTAAACATCGTAGTTTTTTTTTTTAAGTGAGTGGGGTGGATGGGGGGGTTAAAAAAACAAACACAATGTTTGTGGGATGTATGTTGATATTTCTAGCGGTTAAAAGCGCGCTTACACATTCACTAATCTTTATATATAATAGCAACCATGGCAAAGCATCACAAATACAATAATCATCTGTGTGAAAACAGTGACACTTTTCTTCCAAACATAATATTTACTTTCTCTTCCTCCTAGTAAGAGGAAGTATGTAATCGTGTCAAATTTTCGATATCGAGTTTTCACCGGAAATATCCGTTTTGAGGTCCCCTGAGTCCAAAAAAGGTTTTTTAGCAAATGGCCTGTGTGTGTGTGTGTGCGTATGTATGTATGTGAACAGCATAGCTCAAAAACGAAAAACCATAGAAAGTTGAAACTTGATATTCCGTTTAGGTATCACCATGGGATCTGACAATACGTTCATCTGTCAAATTCCTCAACCGAAAGTACCACTTTACTTGTTTTTTTTTTACTTTTTTGCGTTTTTCTCAAAAATGGCTCCGACGATTTTCTTCAAACTTAGTATATCAAATTAAACATACAAAGTGCTACAACTTTTATTTAAAATATTTCTCTGGGAAAATTCATTTAAGGTCAGCTATTGGGGGATGGGTGGGGTTAGATTTTGATCTTAAGTGCTATTCTAGTTTATTAGACAATTCTGTCACCTAAATCATGTTAATTAGAACTGAATATGTTGATGAAATTCCGAGATTCAAACAAATCGGATAACCTGAAGTGCGTTTACTTTACCACTTTACTAAATGATTTTTTCCTCTTTTTTCGCAATTTTCCCAAAAACGGGTCCGACGATTTTCTTGAAACTTCTTATATAAACTAAACATGCAAAGATCTACAACTTTTATTTTTTAAAACATTTCTCTGGGAAAATTCATTTGAGGGCACTTTTAGGAGATAGGGTAGGGTCATGTTTTTCTCTAAAGTGCTATCATAGTTGATTATACAATTCCTATCATCCAAAGAAAATTATTTAGAAATAAATAGATGGCCAAAATTCTGTGTTTCAAGGAAATTAGTAAACCGGAAGTGCACTTTTACTGAACAGTTTTTTTTTTTAATTTTCGACGAATTTCATTAAATTTGGTACACAAACAATAAAACTTGTCAATTATAATTTTGATAACTGGAGTAAGAGAAAGTTGTGTGAGTGTTTCACACCAGATTTTTGCTATACGTTTAGTAGATTTGAAGATGGAGTGGGGGAACATGACCGACCTTCCAGCTTTCTTGGAAAACAAGTTTAAACAAAAGTGATAGGACTCTTCTTGTGTAGTTAGTATACTCCCAATTTTAATAAAACCCTTTAGTAATATGGTGAAAATCGTAGAATACCGAAAAAAGATTCAGTAACGCACTTGCGGCCAACCGATCGAATTATATAATTAAACTAAAATAACCCATTAGTGAAAAACTTAACCCCACCACCTTCCCTAAAAGCACTCTTCTATAAATTTTCCCAGAGAAATGTTAGAGCTCTTCCTACGTATAGTTTATATGTTAATTTAAAGCAAATCTTTGTAGCCGTGTTTGACATAATCGCAACGAAGTGAAAAATCCATTTAGTAAAGGGGTACTTCCGTTTGAGGACTTTTGACATATAACTTATTGTCGCATCTCATGGTGATATCTTAACGGAATATCAAATTTAAAGTTTCTGCGTTTTATCGCTTCTACGACCCCAGGCTTAGCTGGACTCAGCAACACATGATAATTACTACCATGTTTTTATGGCATGCCATATAAGTTTTTATTACAATTCTTAAAGGAAATTGTTTTATTAAATTGTATTTATTGCAGTAAAGAGAAAGTGTGAGTTCTTTTTGAGTAATTTTGCTTATATACTGGCACACATACCAATACACACACACACACATGGAATGAGTGGATGTGCTAAAAGGCGACCCAGATATGAAGCGATGCCTAAATCTGACCTAAATGGCCAAGCCATTGCCGGGAGATAATCACGTATGAATGAACCGAACGTGTATTGGGCAGTCCGCATGGGATAGCGTACTTATTGGCTTTGTTCATTATACTACACCAAGTTATTCTATTATTATAATCTTTACTCACTATAACTAGTAGGCAAGGCTGCGCCCCACTAGTCACGCCCCGCCACCTGCTTTCAATCATCATCCCAACTACTATTAGTATTGCTTACTTCTATTCGTGATTAACTTAAATAAATTTTAAAAAAATGCAGTGTGTAACACTCTCTGCAGTCTACACAGATTTAAGTGACAAATTATCTTCAAAAACTTACAATTTCTACTAAAAATTTGACTTATCTTCAACTTTATATTAATTTGATAATCTAAACTTAATAAACTTATCTTTTTTAAGGGAAAGCATACAGCCTCCCTCTCCCAAAATGTCTTTAAATGAAAAAGTTCCCACACGAAAGTGATAGGTCTCGGTATTTAAAATTAGTGCAACACAAATTTAATGAAATCTGTCGATGTTTTTATGGATAAAATCGTTGAAAACTGAAATAATATCAGGAAAAACGCATTTCCGGTCAACCGACTATTTTTTTTCAAACTCAGAACTTTGGCAACATAATGAATTTGGAACATTTGTTTGTTTTTTTAACCCCCCATCCCACCCCACTCACTTAAAAAAAAAACTACGATGTTTACAAACTTACTGTCGGATCCCTTGGTGATACCTAAACGGAATATCAAGTTTGAACTTTCTGCGATTTTTCGTTTTTGAGCTATGCTGTTCACATACACACAAAGGCTATTTACTGAAAACTACTTTTTTGGACACAAGGATACTCAAAACGTGTATTTCCGATGAAAACTCGATCTGACATGATTACAATGCTGCTTGAATGATGGGCAAATATGAAAACGGGCTGGCTAGACTAGAAAATACGTCGGCATTTTGAATAGAAACCATGGCATAGTAGTTGTCTAAGTTGGGAAAATCTGAAATTCCTATGCAAATCCCGCAATACACACACTCGCACACACACAATAGCAATCAACTGGACCAAGAGCCTGGCGGGAGATCAGGGTATCTGGCTCTTGCTGATGGTGTTAAAGCGCCTCGGCCAACTTCTCTTGACTGCCCTCACTTCTCATAGACAGCCTCTTTCATACACAAAATAGACCCTTCCATATAGCGCTCTGTGTTACATATTCATTAATGAAATGTCCGCCTCCTTCAACTGTTCATTTTAAGTCTTCAGCCGAACGAAGTTACTAATACATAAATTGTAACATTCTGTAAAACTCTTGGTAATTTAGTTTAACATACATGAGAAAATAAATATTGATCTTTTGAAACAAAACTGCTACAAAGATAGGCAAATAACTACTCTCTTCAATAGGGCCGAACAGCCTTATATGAGAAACCCTCAGGAGATGGAGAAAAGAAGAGAGAAAACGAGAGGTATCCTCCCATTTCTAAAATCCTGGCAATGCATAATATAAACGTTTAATCGTTTTCTGGAGCAGAGCAAAGTTATAAACTTTGGTAGCAAGGCAGTGGAATGGGAGACTTAGACCTCATTATCCACCAGCCAACCATAGGCAAGGAAGACAAAATTAAGCCTCGCCCACCATCTACAATGGCCTCGCCCCTTTTCTACCAACGATTATTGCCCCCCCATTAGCTTTCAAGGTGAAACGAACCTGAAGAAGCTCATTGCAGTACAGGTAAAACGTTGGTTTCTAGCAAACCATTGACGCAAACTCAACCCGGAAAATAAAGTGTTTTCACAGTAAATACTTTTTATGGGAATACATTCAGCGGAAGTTTATTTCTAAACATAAAAACGGACCCCCAGATCCGCCCTGGAAAAACTATTTCTCCAGAGAAATCTTATAAATAAAAGAGATAGGTTTACATTTGAAGTTTAAAGTCCCTTAAACTCAAAAACCTATTCTGTAAAGTGTCACACTTTCCCAGTCAATTGATTTTGTTCAAATTTATTTTTTACTTTCTCTCACTCCTAGCAACAGGAAGTATTGTAATCGTGTCAAATTTTCGATATCCAGTTTTCAACGGAAACATCCGTTTTGAGGTCCCTTGGCTCCAAAAAATTTATTTTTAGCAGTATGTGAACAGCATAGCTCAAAAACAAAAAACCGTAGAAAGTTGAAACTTGATATTCCGTTTAGGTATCACCATGGGAACTGACAGTACGTTATCTGTAAAAATTCCTCAACCGGATGTACCATTTTATTAGTTATTTTTTTTTTAACTTTTTTGCGATTTTCTAAAAAATGGCTCCAACGATTTTCTTTAAACCTGCAACATCAACTACACATACAAAGAGCTACAACTTTTAATTGAAACATTTCACTAGGAAAATGCATTTAAGGGCACTTTTGGAGGAGGGGTGGGGTTAGGTTTTCATCTTAAGTGCTATTTCAGTTTATTAGACAATTCTGACATCTAAATAATATCAATTAGAATTAAATATGTTGTTGAGATTCCGTGTTTGTAAAAATCGGATGACCGGAAGTGCACTTTACACTACCACTTTACCAAATGATTTTTTTCACTTTTTCGCAATTTTCTCAAAAATAGCTCCGACGAATTTCTTGAAACATCCTATATAAACTAAACATACAAGATCTACAACTTTTATTTAAAACATTTCTCTGGGAAAGTTCATTTAAGGGTACTTTTAGGGGAGAGGTGGGGTTATGTTTTTCTCGAAAGTGCTATCATAGTTGATTATACAATCTATCATCGAAACAAAATTAGTTAGAAATAAATAGATGACCAAAATTCCGAGATTCAAGAAATTTAGTAAACCGGAAGTGCGCTTTTACTGAACAGTTTTTTCATTTTTCGACGAATTTCATTAAATTTGGTACACAAACTATAAAATTTGTCAATTATAATTTTGACAACTGGAGTAAGAGAAAGTTGTGTGAGTGTTTCACACCAGAATTTTTACTATTACAATGACAACATAAATATTTTGTCCTCTGAGAATGATATATCAATAACTAGGTGTCAAATACATCTAGTTGTTTTATAACAAGATAGTGTTTTATAACAAGACAATGTTTTATAACAATCTGATCAGACTTCTTGTGCTGCACATGAACGCCTCAATAACAACTAATCTAATCATCATAAAATTTAGATAAAAACCTGTTGTTTTATTATAAAAACACTCCTAATACAACTTTTATTATCCAATTTATAATCTACTACCAATTTTATTAAATTATTTATTCGGCCATAAAGTTAGATAAAAATAAAAAATATATCAAATAATGAAAATTTAAATTTTTTTTTTCACCCTTGACGACCTAATAGGTCATATGGTGGAACCCAAAATCCCTTCCTTCCAACAACTCTTATCACTCCAATCACCTTCACGGAGCCCCCGTGCCGCCATTCCTTCCTAGACATTCTCCATCCACCTCTTGTTGGCCCTTCCTCGCTACCTTCGTCCACTTGGCTTGTATTCTAATATTTTCCTCGGCCATCGTTCATTACCCGTTCTCTTTACATGACCGTACCAGAGCAATCTTCTTGTTTCGACTGAAAACAATAGATTTTTTTCTGCTTGTACGTGAGCTCTTATTTGGACATTCGGAATTCGCTGCAAACGCGAAACACCGCAACTTCTCTTCCAAAAATCCATTTCTAGGGCTAAGAGCTTCCGAGCCATTTGTTTTTTTATTGTCCAAGTTTCAAAAGCATAAAGGGTTGCACCCCAAAGAAAAGAGTTATAAATCTTTCTTTTAGTAGACAGGCTAAGATTTTTATTCCGTAGGACAGAGTTCAATATGCCTAGTACCTTTCTTCCTTGATTTATTCTCATCTGGATGTTCTTGTCAGAAGAACCTTCTTGAGAAACTAATACCCCCAGGTACTTACACTCTGAACTGCGTACTAAATTCCAGTCCTCTTTAATAGGAAGGACTCCTCCCAACTGTTGAAGGCCATGTATTTTGTTTTGACTTTGTTGACTTCTAGACCTCAAGGGGAATAAGTTTCGTCCAATTTACGCATCATGTAACTAAGATCCTCTGGATTTGATGCGATCACAATTTGGTCATCCGCGAACTGTAGGTTGTACAGGCAACTATCATCATTTATTTTTATCCCCATTGCATGGAGACTTCCTCTTCCAGTCTCTTAATGCCTGTTCAATGAAGATATTAAAAAGGAGAGGAGAAAGGCAACACCCTTGTTTCAGACCTTTTGTAATGGGGAAAGCTAAGGAAAATCGGATCCCAACTTTATTTGTGTCTTCGCTCCATTATATACGCTCTTAATAGCGCTTATTAGTGTTTTACTTATGCCACTCAAATCCAGAGCCTCCCAAAGTTTCTTTAGCGGCACTGTGTCCTAAGCTTTTCGAGCTCCACAAAAGCCAAATGCACCTCTTGATCAAGGGCTAACCTCCTTCATAGCAACTGAGTTAATGAAAGATATGATCGGTACAGGCTCTCCCAACTCTGAAACCTGCTTGATCTTCTTTTTTCTTCTCAGTTCTTGCTTTTAAAACTCGACAATAAAGGCGGCTTAAACTGCTTGTTACTGTGATCCTCGGTAATTACGACAATCTTTTTTATCGCCTTTCTTATGTATCGGCAAAATGTGTCCTACAAGCCAGTCCGATGGAATTCTGCCTTTTTTTTAAGCACTCAGTAAACAAATCCGCTATTACGCTTTTCAGTTTAAAATTTCACTTTTCGCTTTTCACAATTTAAATTTCAAACCATACATAATATAAAAAAGAAAGTCATTTTTTATTTTATGTAATTTTTTATCTCTATTTCCCACTTACCGATAGATGCGAGCAAATATTGAAGTAAGTTTTCCAACTTCATTTTCCATAGTGTCATAGTGAAAATATACGTGTCAAGGTCTCAGCCTTGAGTGAGAATCGAAATGTTTTCAAAACGAAAAATTGCGAGCAAGGCAATCTCGGTATCAAAAAACAAATTTAGGTACTACCATCTCATTGACACAAAGTTTTTTGGACAAAATCCATCAATGCGAATAGTGACATGTGAATGGTTTTTTTGTTTTTCAGTTTTTCAAGTGTTTTTCTTTAAACTTCCTATACTGTCTGCACACATAAATTACCGATCATTTTTATTTGAAACATTTTCCAGGGAAAATTGAATTTTTGGGGGGTTCTGGGGGGGGGGAACAGTAACATTATGCTTTCCACTAAAGTACCAATCAGAATAATATATGGTTTTTCCACCTATGTAATAACACAAATTGGAAGCATTGATAGAATTCCAAATTTGAAGAAAACTGGGATCTGATTTTTTGATTTTTTGGGGGAATTTTCAAGAAAACGATTGTAACGATTTCTTTAAACTTGCATCTTGCTGCACAGATAGAAACATTGTTTTTTTGTTTTTTTTTAATTTAAGGCGCGTCAACATCTATGGTCATTGGCGCCCGGAGCCTTCTCAGTGCACTGCCAACCTCCAGACAGTGTTCTCTCGTTACAGACAACACTGTCCACCACCGGACAATGAGCTGTACGGGCTTCTAGGAAGAAAAAATCTAAGAGTAGCACAGCTGGACTCGAAACCGTGTCCTCCGCGTGTGAGTCCAGTGCGCTAACTACTGAGCTAAACCCTTCCCTATAGAAACGTATCACTTCAATTTTGAACGTTTATCTTAAAAAAAAATAATTTCAGAGGGTTATTGGAGGTCTGTCAGTTTAAATTTACACAAGTTTTGGTGCTTTAGATATAGAGCGCTCCACATACAACCGCTCAGGTACCAAATAAAATATCCCCGCCAATAAAGCGCAATTAACATTGTATCGTTGCAGTTTTAAAGAAAATTTCTTGATTAATTTATATTAATTAGATCAAAAAAATGTCGGTGAGTGTTTCATACAAGATTTTTTATCACGTGATCAGCTAATCAGGAGGCCACGGCACCTCAGCCATCACAGGAAGGATTAGTAGGAAATGATGTCTGTTACAATTTCTGCATTAGAGGGTTCTAGTAATCTGAAAGTTTGGAATGAAATTTAATATATTGGGACATAGCGAGGTCGAATACAGTTGGGATTTTAGGTCTGTAAAGATAGTGTTGTTGCTGACGTAAAAAGGAGTATCGAAAATTGTGCGAAAGAGTCTTGATTGGAGGGATTAGATACGGTGGAGATTGGAGCGCTTTGCTGATCCGTACAGTACGAGTTTGTATGCCCAGATGGAGCAAGCAGGGCTGTGTAGGGTATTTTTATGTTTGGTAGTTTCGATTGTCTGTCGAGTACTGTTCACTCGGTACGGAAAGCTAAGTTCTTATAGCTTGAGTCGAGTAAGTGGGTTTCCAGTAAGGCGTAAATAAAACCAACCTTCGAACCAAGATATCCTCTCGCTCCTTGGAGATTAAAGATACCGCAAATATATTTGAAAAGTATTAAAAAACATGAATAAATTATGTTTATATTATTTTAGAAGTATTCGGAGACATCCTGAGCCGCGTGTTGGACACCCCTGACTTAGACGACATGGATAATGACCTCTATGGGGTTTGGCCTTACGAACATGGAGCTCAAAGGCTATGTATTAGGGGGACAGGGAGTTGCAGAAAGTCGTTGGTGTGCTTTTCCCGGAGGTGCTGACACAGAATTGTTACCAGGAGAAGTAGATGAGAAAAGAATTTCTAGTAATTCGAAGTGAATAATTTGAAGTCATCGTTTTTGCGTAGGTCACTGTGATTGTTTTAGAACTCAAGGGGTTTAGTGTGTGTGTGTGTGTGTGTGAGAGAGAGAGTGTATGTATGTGTGTGTGTGTGTGTATACATATCAATATACATATATATTTTTTTTGTTTTTTATCCGTAGGTAGGACAGATATTAAAATATCGCCCCTACACAATCAGAAGTTTTGCAGGCTTATAGACGGGACAAAACGACCATTGGGTTTTGTTTAAAACCACTGGCGAACAATCATGACCGGAAATTGTCTTCACTCAACTGGCAGGTACCCCAGTCCAGCCGCGTGAGCGGGCGTGTGTGCGTGAGCGTGCGCCCGTGTGT
The DNA here is from genome assembly GCA_011037195.1 of Triatoma infestans. NCBI lineage: Eukaryota > Metazoa > Arthropoda > Insecta > Hemiptera > Reduviidae > Triatoma > Triatoma infestans. The sequence continues at coordinate 34,143 of JAAEAF010004718.1, read as the reverse complement.
ATATTAGTGACACACACGCAAACACTCGCTTATCCAATTTTGAAAGACACCCTCACTAACTTTCACACATACATACATACACACAATACACACACACACAAACCAACCAACCAACCAAACCACCCACACACAGAGTTTTTAATTCTGATTGAAAGCGTTTCACTTGGACCAATAACTCTCTGCACAACCCTTCATAATTCCAAAACCGTGGCTGCCACCCCAATGACCGAATGAAGGCGGTTATTGTGGTTTCGACATTTATGTAACAAACAATTAAAAAAAAAAGTGCAGATCGACATAATAGGTTTGTTTTTTATTCATTTTTCTTTTTTATTTTCAGTATTGCGACCGTGCCGAATTTTCGAAATTATAATTTTGATCAAAAATACAAGTTCTGAGGTTCCCTGAGTTCGAACAATCTGATGTGAAACACTCATACAACTTTCTCTTACTCCTTTGAATACAATTATATAGAATATGAGAAATGTTCATTAAACTCAAATTTTTCGTACTTGGCGTTACATATAGAGGTGGTGGGGGGATAAGTACCAACCTACTAATCTTGGTAGGTAGACAAGTGATGATTATATTATGGCCCAGTAGAGCGCTCTAAAACGCTGACCCAATTACATACTGAAGAGGCTGTGAAAGAAGCAGATAGAAATGTCTCATGTCTAAAAATGGTCCACTCAACAGAACACTAGGGGGATTACAGCGACAAACCAAGTCGATGTGGCTAGACAAGTGATGATTATATTATGGCCCAGTAGAGCGCTCTAAAACGCTGACCCAATTACATACTGAAGAGGCTGTGAAAGAAGCAGATAGAAATGTCTCATGTCTAAAAATGGTTCACTCAACAGAACACTAGGGGGATTACAGCGACAAACCAAGTCGATGTGGCTGCTCAATTTCATTGAGTTGTTATAAAAAACACAGATTACTAATCCATCTTCATGAGACAATCTCAAGTCCAAAAGACACAAACGTTCCAAAACTAAAGTAAATAGCGCAAAGAATAAGCGAAATAAGAATGAAACATACATAAATAAACTCAATACGCAGGGCCTTAAATAATACTATTTATCAATGACCGTAGATGTGATTATGGAGGATTCCCAAGGAATCCAAGATAATTTGCTCCGCCAGCCGGGTCAAATTCCCTTTGTCAATGCCGACATTATCAAAAAATTCAGCAGTAGCCATTGGGATTGCCCCCCGAGAGCCGAACCATAAGCCGTGAACCGCAAAGTTCCTTTCTCCAAATTCTTGTAGGAACTTTTCTTGGAGAAAGTTAACGCACTTCTCATAAATCGCTCTCTTTTCTTCATTAATCTGCTTGGCCTGTCTGGATCGTTGCTCTCATACCTAACCGTAGGGTCGACAACTAACGCAGATCGACTATCTTTATCGAATGCTACTATATCTGCGTATCTTGAGGCGCCGTCCGTGTCAACACAGTAGACCTCCTCATAGCATGCATAGCCTTTTTCCTTTAATAACTCGATGACCCTACGTTTGACATTGTGGTGTCGGCGAGTGACGAGGAGCATGTTGTTCGGGCATTTTCCCAGCACATGGGCCGGAGTTTCGGTCTCTCTTCCGCATTTGCGGCAGAGGAGCCCAACATCTCGCATCGCCTGATTGCCGACGCCTGGCACACCGCGGAGTGAAGCATAATTAAAACTCAGCTTCAGTGCATTCGTCCACTCAGATCCAGACAATAATTGTTTTTCACAGACAAATTTATTCCCATACGTAGTGTCTCTAAAATGCTGGACACCGTAGCCTTGCCATTTGCAACTCGCCCACTCGTCAAAGGCCTTTTCTCTTAACTGTTGCCTTATCCTTCTTAAATTGTGGGCTTCCTCGACATTGACATTGTTCAGGCCCAGCCTATCCGCACATTCCTTAACCTCGCGGCTAAACGCGAAGGTAGACTGGAAAATAGAATCGTCAACTTTGGCTAACTTCTGAGCCATGGACCACTGCTGCAAGGGTGCTTCCCAGATGCAACGAAGCAACCCAAGCCCTCGGTAACGCCGTGGGGCATACAGCATCGCCGTGGCTGTGTTGGCAGGCAAGCCAATCATTGCTTTGACGCTACGACGAATCATGGTATCCAGACCGTCTAGCACTGCAGGGGATAACTTTGTGAGAGGTGCAGTTTGAAGGGGGTACGTGAGAGCAGGGAATAAATACTGATTTATGACATTAAGCTTCTGGTCGGGCTTTAGTAGGCTTGATGCCACTAACTTGTTCACGTTATCATTAAATTTCATCAGTGCGCTGTCACTAATTACTAGTTCCCCGTTAAAACTACAGCCGAGATACTTTATTTTTTCCTCTTGTGCTATGCAAGAGATCTCTTCTCCATTCTCCAGCCGTATCACGCCAGCAGAGAGCTTTCCGCCGTTGATTACAATCCCGTACTCTTCTCAGGATTCACGGACAGACCTATTTCTCTTAAGATTTTCTGTATCATGTCAATCACTCGTTGGGCTTCACAGATATTATGAGTAGTAATCGTAGTAATATTATGAGTAGGATTCAGAGAAGGGTACAGTACCACTTCGGTATATTACTAGACGACACTCTATCTTGGAAAGAACATGTATAGCAACTGAGCAGTCAGCTATCTCAGATAACTTTTTCCTTCTGAGGAAGCTGAGAGAAGAAGTTCCACCAGAAGTAATGAGACTAGCCTATTTCGGATTATTCCACTCCAAGATGGTTTATGGTGTTGAGCTGTGAGGGGTTTCAGCTAACGCCCCGAATATTTTCAAATTACAGAAAAGAGCATTGAAAATTATGATGTTTAAAAGAACTCGAGATAGCTGTAGGCCATTATTTCCGGCATTAAACATCATGACATTAACTTCACTATACGGGGTGTCCAATTAAACGGCCACTTTTAAAATAACTTTTAAACGAAGACAGATATCACAAAAGTGAACATAACGTTTGTTAAAGTATTTGCGCTCTAATTTATGATGGTGTTAATGTTATTTGATTTTATTGCCGCCTTACACCTTAAATCGGTGATTGAAAGTTGCGATTTCTTTTTGACCCCCACTTTTTACTACTGTATTGAAAACTACTAAAAAAAATGAAGAATAATGCCATTAATTTCACTTCAGTATTTCAAACCACTGCCGAGATATTCAATCATAAAGATTCAGTTTTCGTCGTTTTTTTTTCCTATTTCTTTGTTTCATAAACTAAAATTAAAAGTGGATTTTCTTATTAATTTCTAATAAACAAGAGAGTTCAAAATGCTGACAACACTTAAAACCTATTTTAGAACCATTAGGGACTTAAAAATCAGGTAAAGCATCATTAAAACGAAACAATATTCCAGTTTATTTACAAAAATGTATAAAAAAAAATATATTTCCTATTTATTCAAAATGACCTCCTCGGCTTAACCGGCACAAGCGCAGTCGATGCCCAACAGATGTAGTCGCTAATCGTATCATGTCTGCCGGAATTGCTAAGCAGGTTTGGATTGTCTTCTCTAATTGCTTCTGGAGTTGTTGGTTCCCTGATATAAATTTTTTCTTTGAGATATCCCCAAAGAAAAAATTCAAGATGGGTTAAATCTGGAGAAAAGTGAATGAGTTGTTCAGTAGCCGCTGGATCGGGAGACAGGGACCGGTAAGCTGGGCTTCCAGATCGCCAGACGTCCCACTGTCGGATCTCATGACCCTGATACCTAAACGGAATATCAAGTTTGAACTTTCTACGATTTTTCTTTTTCACACACACACACACACATAGACCATTTGCTAAAAACCACTTTTTTGGACTCAGGGGACCTCAAAAGGGATATTTCCGGTGAAAACTCGTTATCGAAAAATTTGACACGATTGCAATACTTGCTCTTACTAGAGCGTAAGAGAATGAAAAAACTGATTTTTTAATAGTTGTGCAGAATTTGGGGCATTGAATTTTAAATGCTATATGGTGTTTGGTTAGTGTTTCTGGTGCACTCTATTGGGCTACAATATAATATAATCCTTTATCTGCCTGCCAAGGTTGGTACTTAGGCCCCCACCCCCTGCATATTTATTTTGGAAGAAAGTCGACAGATATTTCTCCCAAAGAAATTTGAAAAGAAATTGCTCCTGCCAGGGATTGCTGCCAGCCAATAGTAAAGCCAGTGCTGGTTAGGGTGGCACTGTAGGTGGAGTGATTTGCGGAAGTTAAGTTGGTGAGTACACAACCACTTTCTCTAAACTAGATCAAATTAACGATCAGGCGAGCTAACATCACCAACGTTCCCAAGTCACAATGCATTTACACAGACATCCAATAACATGTCTTAACTTATATATGTTTATATATACCACCCACACACATACAGTTCTGTCGGTTTTCTTCTAAAATTACAAACTCAATTCACCTCTCCGCAACAGTAGATTAGTAGAGACAGGAAATCAACTTATATTCAAACCAAATCCCCATCCGCCAAGTGACATGAGTTTGGTTAAAGTCTCTGCTACAATATAAGTAGACTATCACCCAGCAGCACTGTCTCAACCCTTGGAAAACTTGTACAAGCAGTTTTGTTTTTACTTTCTGTTACTCCTATTCAAAATCTGGTTTGAAACACTCACGCAACTCTCTCTAACGCCAGTTTTCAAAATTATAATTGACAATTATTTTTTTTATAATTAGTATACCAAACTTAATGAAATTCGTCGCTGTTTTTATTGAGAAAATCGCACAAACTGAATAAAAAACTATTCAGTAAAAACGTACTTTCAATCACCTGATCTTATTCAAACTCCGAATTCCAACAACATATTTAATTTCCGGTATTTTATCCGTCGTAGCATGCATAATTAGTTTTGTTCCTGACCGGTTTCGGATTTTCACCAATCGTCAGAGCAAATTCACCAAGTTCACTACAACGAAATGTTTCTGTAGACTCACACTTGTCGGTTATATATATGTGGGAAGGTTATGTTAATATGTGTGTGTGTTTCATGACAAAGTGGAATTATTATAAATCGTATAAATAAATCGTTATAAATCGACGATTTAAAATAATAATAATTCCACTTTATCATGAAATACACACACACACATTATTTTCATATAGTGCTCAAAGAGCGGAGCATGATGCCTAAATTAAAAAAAAAAACTGACAATTTGCTAAAAAAACGTTTTTCGACTCAGGGGACCTCAAAACGGATATTTCCGATGAAAACTCGATATCGAAAATTTGACACGATTACAATAATTCCTCTTACCCAGTAAGAGAAAGTAAAACGTTTTAGCAAATGGTCTGTGTGTGTGTGTGTGTGTGTGTGTGTGTTTTAATAGAATTTCTCAAAAACAAAAAGTTGTAAAAAGCACAAAGTTGGTATTCCGTGTAGGTTACTACCACCGGCATCAGGTACTAAGGTTTTGGACATAATACATCGACCGCAATGCGACTTAATTGAATTTTTCTTTTTAGTTTTTCGCAATTCACTAAAAAAACGGTTCCAAAAATTTTCTGAAAAATTCTATTCTATCTACGTACACACCTACATACATTTTATTTTGATTATATTATCCCGGAAAAATTAATTTTTGGGGTTTTTTGGGGGAACAGTAGCGTTATGCCTTCCTTTAAAATTTCATATCAATATAATATATGGTTTTACCACCTACATAATATTATTACACAGTTTACAAGCATTGATAGAATTCCAAATTTGAAGAAAATCTATTAACCGGAGGTGCTATTTTACAGAATAGGTTTTGGGTTTTTAGAATTTTCTCGAAAACGGTTACTGGTCTTCTTTAAACTCGGAATGTTTACTGCATAGATAGAGCACTTTTATTTGAAACATTCACAAAATCTGATTCTTGGCAATCAAACGGCATAATTCTTGATTGTATCTCCCAATCGGCTTTACTGTATATGTCAGAAACATGGGGCTGTAAGTACGGGAATGTCGTTGGACGTGGGCAGTTGTCTTTTTTTAAAAAGCTTCTTTACTTGCCGATAACCACCCCAGATTATTATGTAAGAGGAGCCATGTTCAGTTGAAGATATTTCAAAAAATGGTTAAATCTCTCTTGAAGATGCCGAACGAGAGAATTCCAAAAATATGTTTTAACAGATTAATGGCTCTCTCGGACAACTATAGCTTTCGATTTAAATGGGTGGATGAAATGAGAACCAGTCTTTGCCTTACAGGTGCCGATTATCTTTGGTCTTTGCAGGATCCAAATATCATTCAAACTAAATATAATGACCTGGTCTATGCATTTAAAAATAATCTATTATCCAAAGACCTAGATAGAATTTTTAATTCATCCTACAACCCATATTCTAGACTAATCGCTCCCTCCACTTTGCATTTCAAATTTTTATCACTTCATGTACATATAAGTAAGATTAGAATAATCTCTCAACTTAGACTAGCCTCTATAATTCATACCACGGTATACATTAATAACAAAATATGTTTTTCAATAATGTAACTGCCCTTATTGTTTCTCTACAGAAAAAGATAATCTAATTCATTTTTTGTTAAAGTGTAAATTCTTTACATGTCTTAGAAATAAGTATATATCAAAATATATAAATCACAATAACAGTGAAACTGATGAATTCATACTTGCCAATCTGTTAAATATCACCTCAGTCGAACATTTTATATGATTTGTATCTATTTATTGTAAACAGTTTAAAATTAAAAAATAAGGACTAATCTTATTTTGTATTGGTTTAATTTTTATTTTATAACTGTTGTTATTTATATCTGTACATTGTATTCTTTCTGATGTACTAAGATTACAGCAACTCCCTATAATAAGCTGATCGCTTAGATGTAGGAATAAATGATTGATAAATAAATATTTGAAACATTTTTCTGAAAAAATTAATTATAGAAGGGTAATGGCGGTAATGTCAGTTAGTTTAAATTTTATTTGCAAAGGTTTTATGGTTTTATATAGAGTGCTCCACATAAAGCCGCTCAGGTATACAAGTAAAATCCCCATCACAAAATCCCAAGAAGTGTGAGTGTTTCAACCAGATTTTTTTTTTTCGTAATCAGGTAAACCCAAAACTTGTTTTCGGTAAGAACGTAGTATTAAATATTTGATATGATCAGGTTAATACTTTCCCTTACAAAGTAGAGACAGGTGGATAAAGTAAAAAGAAATTAAATTTTGAATATGTTATTGGTAATTTGTTTTGATCGTGTTGACAGTACACATAGGTCAAAGCAAAATAAACAATACGTATGAAAGTAGAGTTAGCGGTGACCTGGCAAATTTGCCAATAACTCAGCAATCAACATTTGAATTGATGAAACAGTTCCCTGTATTGTTTACTGTAGCCGACACTTCATCACCGGCACTAAAAAGTTGGGCTTCCGTTCAAACTTGCAATTTTTATTAAATTTTTACTGCCTCCAGTGTTATAACGGTGAGAGAACCTATATTATAACACTTTTTGGAAATAAAGATTCAAATAAAAGTGATTGAAGTACAACATGCGCACAGTTAGTAACACCAAATTTGAAATAATTTCTTGGGGTCATTATAAAAAAAATATTTTCCACGAATTAGGAATTACGACAGTAGAACCATATATTATTCTGAAGTGGTACTTTAGTGGAGACGCTACTGTTCGCCAGGAACCCCCAAAAATTCAATTTTCCCAGTAAAACTGGATAAATAATATGTGTGCAGATAGTGTACGAAGTTTAAAGAAAATCCGAAAAACCGTTTTTTTTTTTAAAAATTATGAAGAAAATAAAATCAGTAGGGCGCACTTCCGGTTGATGAATTTTGGTGTAAATCTTGGTGTCTGATGCGGTGGTAGTGTCTAAACCGGATATCAAAAGTTTGAGCTTCCTGTGACTTTTCTTTTTTGAGATATTCTGTTACACACACACACACACACACACATATTTGCTAAAAATATTTTCTTCGTATTCAGAGGACCCTATTTCCGGTAAAAACTCAATTTCGAAAATCTAGCATCCCCCACCCCAATACTGCCTCTCACTAGAAGTAAGGAAAAGTAAAAAGTAAACCGATATAGTATACTGAAATGGCCCATTAGATTGAAACACCTCCCCCCCACCGACCTTTTTTGGATTCTTCCAAAAAAAAGTTATAGCCGGTTTTATGGTTAGTTGTTAATCAAGTTTCAAGAAAATCGTTCGTGCTGTTTCGAGAAAATTGCACAAACTGAAATGAATAATCTGGTGTGAAACACTCACACAACTTTCTCTTGCTCCACTTCTGAAAATTATAATTGACAAATGTTATAGTTTGTGCACCAAATTTAATGAAATTAGTCGAAAACTGAAAAAAATTGTTCAGTAAAAGCGCACTTCCGGTTTACTAATTTTCTTGATACTCGGAATTTTTGCCATCTATTTATTTCTAATTAATTTTGTTTGGATGATAGAATTGTATAATCAACTATGATAGCACTATAGAGAAAAACATAACCCCACCCCTCCCCTAAAAGTGCCCTTAAATGAATTTTTCCAGAGAAACGTTTTAAATAAAAGTGGTAGATCTTTGTATGTGTAGTTTATATAAAACGTTTCAACAAAATCGTTGGAGCCATTTTTGAGAAAATCGCGAAAAAGTGAAAAAAAATCATTTACTAAAGTAGTAAAGTAAACGCACTTCCGGTCATCTGATTTTTGTCAAACTCGGAATTTCAACCATATATTTAATTGTTATTAATATTATTTAGATGATAGAATTGTAGAATAAACCGAAATAGCACTTTAGATGAAAACCTAAACCCCACCCCTCCCCCAAAAGTTCCCTTAAAAGAAATTTCCCAGAGAAACATTTCAAATAAAACTTGTAGGTCTTTGTATGTGTAGTTGATAAAGAAGTTTGAAGAAAATTGTCGGAGCTATTTTTGAGAAAAACGCAAAAAAGTAAAAACCACAACTAGTAAAGTGGTGCTTCCGGTTGAGAAATTTTGACAGATAACGTATTGTCAGATCCCATGGTGATATCTAAACGGAATATCAAGTTTCTACGTTTTCTTTTTTTTGAGCTATGCTGTTACACACACACACACACACACACACACACACACACAGACCACACGCTAAAAAACAACTTTTTTGGACTCAGGGGACCTCAAAATGAATATTTCGGATGAAAACTCGATATCGAAAATTTGACACGATTGCAATACTTCCTGTTACTAGGAGTAAGATAAAGTAATATATTCATAAAAGTGATACAAAATCCGGTCTACTGAATTTGACCAAAACCTTACTTTCGTGTCTACTGATAGAACCCAAATGCTACCAAGTTTCAACTTACTGAGAATTTCTGCTTTTTGATTAAGCTGACCGAACACTCACAACTTTCTAAAAAATAAAAAATAAACAAATTTTATTTTCTCTTTCTCCCTAGTAAGGGAGAAGTATTCCGATCGAACCCGATTTTGCGAAATTGAGTTTTCACCAGAAATACATGGTTTGAGGTCACTTGAATACGAAAAAAAAATGTTTTAATCGAATGATCGGTATGTGTGTGTGTTGTGGAAGTGTGTGCTTTAACAGAATATCTCATCCGTAGCAAGCTCAAACTTGCCATACCGTTTGTTGGCACTTTCCTCACACCAAATAGTCTCAATATTGGTGTGGGACTGCCTATCTGCTCTAACCGAGGTGAGTGCTCGGAATAAGCTAACACTCGCCTGGGTACCGGGTCATGCGGCGGCTCCTTGGCAACAAAAGGGCGGATGGATGCCCTAGCGCGGGAGGGCTCGAAGTATACCTTTATAGGCCCCGAGCCCTTCTGCGGGTTGTCCAGGAGCCTTGGGTACGGAATACCCGCTTCATCTGAATGGCATGGAGTGTCCCAACCCTGTCAGGAGGGTGTTGTAAAACCGTAGGCTTTGGACAGGCTTGCCTTCAAAATGGTGGATCCTACAAAATGTACCACGGGATCGTGAATCAGCCCGGCAGAGCTTGCTCTGCATTCACGAGTTGAGGAAGGTTTCGTGATGGTCGAGGATTTGTGATGATGATAGCAGAGGTCCAGTATTCTCTGCTAGGTAGGCGGGGGATGGTTGGTTTGCCTTCGGGAATAGTTCCGCCATCTTCCAATCCCTCACAAGCTACATGTCCAGGAGCCTCATTCACGCTTCTACCAAGGAATGGATAGAAGACCAGCGTCTGCGATGGTGGAAAAAGTACGCCAGGGCAGAGGCAGGCGAAACTCTTCATTAAAAGACATTTGACATTTACCAAGGACGTACTGAGCCATAGCCGAAGGGATATAAGGCTAATAGTGGGTCTACTAAAGGGCATTGCAGGCTGAATAGGCTCATGCACCATTTATTACTTGCAGACAACGCATTATGCGTTTCTGTAGGACGTGGAGGAAAACACCCCTCGGTACAGATCCTTTGTGAGTGTGCCGGACTGGCGAGAAAAGGTTTCTTCAACTGGGGACTAGTAATCCCGAAGCCACAAGCTTCATGATGGAGCCACTTTCAGCTTTGCTAGGCCTGATTAAGAGAGCAAAGCTGAACTGATCTGGGCTGAACCGGGATTAGCTATAACCCAGTGGATCCACAATAGACCTCTCAATGAAGGTCGCAGTGGAATGAGGCGTGGCCCTCCCCAATCTAATTTAATCTAAATACATCAGATACAAAGATTTTGGGCAAGAAATGCTTGCTGCAGAGATAAAAATGTATCATTTTGATTTGAAATATTTTTCTGAAAAAACTTATTTTAATGGGGTATTGGGGGTGTGTCAGTTGGATTTGAAATGGTTTTGGTGTGATGTATTGTTGTAGTTTGTAGTGACTTGAGCGGTTTTGTAAAAGGGCTTGTAAGTATTTATGTTTAAGAGAGTGACGTATCAGAAATAAGAAAGTAGTCACAGCTGCTAACAATAAATATATTCTATTGGAATAATAACTACAACTTATTTGCAAGATATTATTAACTTATTAATATGCACTGATGCTAAGAGAGCGAAAAACAAGTGTTCTGCTTCGGTGTCTACTACAAACTGTATTCTTGTTAGAAGGCAGAACGCAGACCGTCCGAAAGAAATCCTTCTCTTACAAAACAGTTGGCCAAGTGGCATTGTATTAATTTAACGGATTCTTGTGCCTTTGTTTCTTTATAGCAATGACCTTAAATTATAGTACCTGGCTCTTTTCACTGCACTTAGATACATTTAAAATATTAACAAAATTCTATTTTTCAAACTATAAAATATTCTAAACTATTTTTCAAAACTATTATTTTCTTTCATTTCTTGCATCCATCACAGATTAAAACTTAAATTTGCATAAGCTTTGTTGGTTTTGACATAGAGTGCTCCATATAAAGCCGCTCAGATATACAAGTAAAAAATGTGCGAGTGTTTCTCATCACAGTTATTATAATTATTGTAATTATTAATATTTAAGCAAGTGGAAGCGAGGTATACTTGATGAGATTTTCAGACCAGGTCGAATTTCAAACTGAGATAACGATATTAAAATGAGATGTAACGATGTAGGACTTTACAACCTCGTATACCTTTGCCAAAAACTATTCCAGATTAGAAATTCCCTGATAGATAGTTAAGTTTAAGAGTTAAACAGCAGAATGGTCATCAAATAGCCCAGCGCCGCCCCCCCAAACGGTGCGCGGGCCGGGGGTTACCTACCTGCCGGAGGAGCATCAAGTTGTAAATTATACCGCCTCCAACAAACTTCCTCCAAAACACACACAAACACACACACAAATAAACACACATACAAAACTAGATCTCCGAGTACTTTTAATCAGTAGTTGACCAAGAGAGTTCTTATCAAGCTTTTACAGGCAATTAAATAATGTCAGGGGTCTCATTTGGGTGTAAATCAAATTACTAAAAAAAAAAAAAAACCTTGAAGAATAGTTTGTAACGCGGTGGTGTCCACAGTTTACCTACCAAGCCACAGTGTCTTCATTTCCAGAGAAACTTTTCGCTTCTAAAGTTACACTTAATTTAAAAAAAAAAAAAAATCTGTTGTGAAACACTCACATAATTTTCTCTCACTCTAATTAATATAAATTAATCAAAGAAATTTTCTTTAAAATTACAACATTACGATGTTTAGTTGGGTTGGCCATAAACATGGGAGTTTTATTTGTATACCAGAGCGGCCTTATGTGGAGCGCTCTATGTCAAAACCAACAAAGCTTGTGCAAATTTAAATTTAAATTAACTGACAGACCTCCAATAGGCATCTAAATTCAATTTTTTCAGAAAAATAATACATTTCTATCTATGCTGCAAGTATTCCAAATTAAAAGAGAACGTTGTAAACTTCGAGAAAATTCCAAAAAAAAACTCAAAAACCTATTCTAAAATTAAATCGCACTTCCGGTAAACCGATTTACATCAAATTTGGAATTCTACCAATAATTCTAATGTGTATTAATATTATGCAGGTATTAAAAACCATACATCGTACTGAAGTGTGGTACTTTAGAAGTAAACATAAAGCTAGTGTTCTCCCCTGCCCCCCCAGAATCCCCAAAAAATCTATTTTCCCGGGAAAATGTATTAAATAAAAGTAATTTATTTTAGTGTGTGTAGATGGTATACAAATTTTTAAAACAAATCTTTGCAGCCGTTTTTATGAGAAAATCTTTAAAAAAACTGAAAAAGTTCACACACATTCAAAAAAAAAAATTCACGGTCGATGTAGTATTTTGCCAGAAATCCTTGTGACTAATTGCGGTGGTAGTGAATATCAAGTTGGTGCTTTCTGTGACTTTTCCTTCTTTTTTTTGTAATAAAAGAACTAGGTCACTTTTCTTTCACTTTTCATTCACAGAACACTTCTTTTTTCTGACTCAAAGGACTTCAAAACTTGTATCGAAACTCAATATTAAAAATTCGACACGATCAGCAATCTCTCCACTGACAGGCAAGTGAAACTAGAATATAAATAGGATAATTTCTGAATGGTGAAATGGTAACTGATGACTGTAGAAGAAGTAAATAAAAATAACCTATTAGTTATAACACTATGGAAGGTTTTAATTTAAAAATATGATGAGTACTCGGTGTTGTTAGACCCCCAGCTTGGTGTCATTTATCAAAACTGGTGCAAAGGACAATAATGAATATATAATGACATTGAAACCATTAGTGTCGAGACTGGCAAAAATCCAGCATTTTTACTATCTCTTGCGGCTGATGATAGGGTAGTGTCAGGCTGGTGATGGCGTCAAATTCTTGATATCGAGTATTTCTTCGCAAACAAACAGTTTGATCTAGTCCGTAAAAACGGTATTTTTGTTTTGTTTTGTTTATTTTTTAAGTAAATGGTCAGGTCGCAGGAAGCCGAAACTTGGTAGTCCGTTTAAGCACCACCACCGCGCACTAGACACGAGAGTTTCGACCAAAATCGAAAATGCAACTTTACAGAATATTTTATTCAATTTTTTCCTAATTTTCTTGAAAACGGCTCCAACAATTTGCTTTTTAACTTCGTATAATCTACACACATAAATATTTATTTGGAACATACTTTTATTTGACACATAACGGTAGTGTTATGCTTTCTTCTGAAGTATAATTTCTTTCCAATATATAGTTCTACCACCTATGTAATACCACCTACACATTGTAAGTATAAGTAGAATTAAATTTGAAAAAAATTGGTGAACTTTATAGAAGGGCGACTTTATAGAATAAATAGGTTTTTGATTTATTTGAAATTTCTTGAAAACCACTTATAGGATTTCCTTTTAACTTCACAGTTTCACAGATAGAATGTGTTTCTTTTATCTGAAACATTTTTGCAAAAGAAATTATTTAAGATAGTCGTGCGGAATTTGTGGCGTTAATTTCAAATTTCATATGCAGTTGTTTCAATGTTTTTTAGAGCGCTCTACTGGGCAATAATATAAACATCACTTCTCTACCTGCCAAGATTAGTAGGTTGGTACTTGTCCCCCCCCCCACCAACCACCACCACCTCCATATTTATGTTAGAATAAAATACGTAAAATTTCAGTTTAAAGAAAATTTGTCACTTTATATATAATTGTATTAAAAGGGGTACGAGATAGTGGTGTGAGTGTTTCACACCAGATTTTTTTTTACTTTCTCTTAATCCTAGTTAGAGGAACTATTGCATTCGTGTCAAATTTTCGATATTTTCGATAGTTTTCACCGGAAATATCCGTTTTGACATTCCCTGAGTCCCCTAAGTGGTTTTTAGTAAATGCTCTATGTGTGCGTATGTATGTGAACAGCATAGCTCAAAAACGAAAAACCGTAGAAAGTTCAAACTTGATATTCCGTTTAGGTATCACCATGGGATCTGACGGTACGTTATCTGTCAAAATTTCTCAACCGGAAGTACCACTTTAATAATTTTTTTTTTTTTTTTTTACTTTTTTGCGATTTTCTCAAAAATGTCTCTGACAATTTTCTTTAAACTTGGAACATCAACTACACATACAGAGAGCTACAACTTTTATTTGAAACATTTCTCCGGAGAAATTCATTTAAGGGCACTTTTGGTGGAAGGGTGGGGTTACGGCTTCCTCTAAAGTGCTATTTGAGTTTATTAGACATTTCTGTCATCTAAATAATATCAATTAGAATTAATTATGATGTTGAAATTCCGAGTTTGAAAAGAATCGGATGACCGGAAGTGCGTTTACTTTACCACTTTATTAAATGATTTTATCACTTTTTTGCGATTTTCTCAAAAATGGCTCCAACAATTTTCTTGAATCTTCTCATAGAAACTACACATACAATGATCTACAACTTGTATTAGTAACATTTCTCTGGGAAAATTCATTTAAGGGCACTTTTAGGGGAGCGGTGGGGTTGTGTTTTTCTCTAAAGTGCTATCATAGTTGATTATACAATTCTATCATCCAAACAAACTTAATTAGAAATAAATAGATTCGCCAAAATTCCATGTTTCAAGAAAATTAGTAAACCGGAAATGCATTTTTACTAGACAGTTTTTTTAGTTTTCGACGAATTTCATTAAATTTGGTACACAAACTATAAAATTTGTCAATTATAATTTTGAGAACTGGTGTAAGAGAAAGTTGTGTGAGTGTTTCACACCAGATTTTTAGTATTTCTTACTGCCAGTAAGAGGAAGTATTTTGTTCGTGCCAGATTCATTTTTTTGCGAATGGTCTATATACGAGGGCTGCTCTTTATATTTGTGTCCTAAGGATGAAAACACAAGCATTTAAAGACAAAATCGATTTTATTGTTTTTCAAAATATTCCCCATGAAGATGAATACACTTTTGCATGCGTTGGAACCAATTTTCAAAGCACTTTTTCCACTCCGATTTAGGTACTTCTAAAACATGGGTTTTGAATGCAGCAACTGCTTCTTCAGGAGTAGGAAACCGTTGTCCACGTAGTTTTTTCTTGATGTTCGGGAACAAAAAGAAATCATTAGGTGCCAAATCAGGGCTGTACGGTGGATGACCCATCAATTCAATGTTTTGCCCTGTCAAAAACTCCATTGTTTCAGCCGATCGGTGGCAGCTCGCATTGTCGTGATGCAGAATGATGCGTCTTTTCTTTGACTTTTCCCGAAGTTTCTCAAAGACTTCTGGCAAACAAATAGTGGTGTACCATTCCGAATTGACCGTCTTACGTTCCTCTAATGGCACAGTCGCCACATGACCGGTAATGCCGAAGAAACAGGCAACCATTTGCTTTGATGTGCTTCTTCCACGAACAACTTTGGTTCGGTTGGGCTCGTCTTGAAAGACCCATACGGTGGATTGCTGTTTTGTTTCAGGATCATATGAGTATATCCATGATTCGTCACCTGTGCAGATATTATAAACTGCTTTTGATGCACCTTGAGCGAATTTCTTCAACATTTTCTTGCACCAATCAACACGAGCATCCTTTGTGCGTTTGTCAGGTTATGCGGTATCCAACGCGAACAAACCTTTTTCACATGCAAATGTTCATGCAAAATCTTATTGATGCTTGTCATACTAATGCCTAAAGATGCTTCAATCTCGCGATATGTTACATGACGATCATGCTTTATTAGCTCATGTACAGCATCGACGTTTTCTGGCACAACAACCGTTGTTGGACGACCTTCACGGGATTCGTCCTGGAGTGATCGTCGGCCACGATTGAATTCGTTATACCAGTTTTTAATGGTGCTGTAAGAAGGTGCTTCATTACCACATAAGGAATTACGTTCATCTGTGCACTGTTGTCGTGTCAGGCCACGTCGAAAGTTATGAAAAATTATTGCACGAAAATGTGCACGAGTTAATTCCATTTTCTCCTAAGATCACTTTTTCAACCTGCTATCACTAACACTAACAACAATGAAATGACAAAATGTTTTGGTTGAGGTTATGTTTAACAATGTGAAGGTTGCACTGGAAACATCAGCTGGTGCCTAGTAACAATCAGTGTTACCAAGGCCAGAAATATAAATAGCGGCCCTCGTATATCGTATATGTGTGTGTTGTGTGTGTTTTAACAGAATATCTCAAATATAAAAAGCCGCAGGAAACTCAGTCTTGTCCATTTAGGCACCGCATCAGACAAGATTTCGGCCAAAATCCATAAATGCAAAATGCGACTTAACTGAATAGTTTTTTTTTCAATTTTTTTGTGATTTTCTTGAAAACGGCTGCAACGACTTTCTTTAAATTTCTTATATTATCTACACACGTAAATACCTGTCACTTTTTTCCCGGCAAAATCGGATTCCGGTAGGTTCTAAAGGAATAATATGGTTATGCTGTCCTCTGAAATACCATTTCAGTCCATGGTTTTGCTACCTACATAATATTAATACGCATTAGAAACATTGATGGAACTAATTTGAAGAAAATCGGGTACTGGAAGTCAAGTTTTTCAGAATTTTCTCTAAAATGGTTATATCGATATTCCATAAACTTGGAATGCTTGCTGCGTTCCACTTATACAGTTACGTATCACTTTTATCTGCAAAATTTTTCTGAAAAACTTGATTTAAGTGCGGTATTGGGGTGTTTGTCAATTAGTTTAAATTTAAATTTGCACTGACATTCTTGGTTTTGACATAGAGCGCTGCACATAAGGTCGCCCAGGCATAAAAGTAAAATCACCCATAGGCACCCATTTGTTCAACACAAAGATAGACAAAATACAGATACAAAGAATTCTCTCACGATATTTTAGCCTTTCATTTCACGCCAAATTTTATTTGCTTTATTCATTAAAGAAAAGGAAGTAAGCAGCCGTGTGAAAATTTGCACAAAGTCCCCCTTCCTACACAGGGATTTCAACTTAAATTTCAATATGAGATTATCTGAAGAGATTTAAAAGAGTTGATAGCCTCCATTTGAAGTATTTTTATTGACAAATTTGGGCGTTATTATTTATTTTCTTTTTATTTACCTTGTGTGCTTGTCTTGAACTTTGTTTTAAAAATCCTTTTTTAGGCTCACATTTGCAAAAGAGTATTGTACACGCGTAGCGTATACTTGGGAGCGTAAAGGATAAGCGCTTAGTGAAACACGCAAATACAAAGAATAACAACATTTTAATACTCAATAATTTTCTTACGTTGAAGATGCGGTTAGGATGAATGAGAAGCGTATGTTGAGCTGGAGAAGCTGTGAAGGACGATATGAAGCGCAAAAAGGTATAAAGGAAACTGTGTATATGTGTAAATATGTTCGTGTATGGGTGTATATGAAGGAAACTTACGGGAAATCTAATTGGTGAGTGAAGCTGTACGAAAGCGTGCGTTTGTTGATGCGAATAAGACTTCTCGGAAGCTGGTTGGAGGCAGAGTTGAAAAACCTGTGTTATAAGCACAATACACCCGTGGACGCGGTGAATCTTAAAAAGAAAGCCGTTTAGAATGAAGCAGTTAAGATTCTGTAGAACAATACACATATATTTACACTAGAAGAGAATAAGCAGGCAACTGACGAAAAGCCATTTTTCTCTTGACTGAGCCGTGGAGGGGAAACAACGTCCGGTAACGCGAGAGAAGGCGCGAAATCCCCCAACACGACAGAGAATTGGCGGGAGAGAATTAAAAGGCTGAAAACAGGATGTCTGGCCGGTCGAGCGCGCGCGTTATACTACTACAGACAGACAAACTTGGCAAGATGATGCAACAAGTATGGCAAAGGTTACACCACATAAAAAGATGTTAAAACACCTAGTACAAACGTAATATCTATGTATATAATACATGATCTTAAATTCTACATATTTTATGCCAATTGTGGTGATTAATAGGCGAAACACACAGATGGACAAAACAGATATTCCCCTCTAGTACTAGGCGCATTCAAAAAGTAGTAAAGGAAATCAATTAAAGCAAATTTAATTTTCTACTGTGCAGTATTATCATAGAATTAATATTAAACTAGATATGAGCTAAAATCTGAAGATTTGTCCTATATACTCGTTTGTTTAGTAGCAATGCCTCATCTAACTAGTTTTATCACAATATAGTAAAGATCATGATATGTAGCAAATTTAATTCTCTACAATTTTGATTCTGTGTAGTTTTAATAGTGAACTAAATGTTCCGTCGCTTCACTTCGCTCTCTTCCTCTTGGCCATTAACTCACCCTTCCGGCTTAACAGCCTCTTTCCTTTTTTTTTTTTGCTACATTATTCCTTTGTTTCCATTATTCCATTATTTTGAAAAAGGTATTTCTTAATCACTAAACTACAGGGTAATTATGAGCAAGCGTGCCCCTAACATGGCGGACGCTATACTACGGTCACCTGCATACTCCCACTCACCTATACACACATGCTACGTTTACTCTTCCGATTAATTACATATCGATATATTTTTCTATTATATATGTTACTTTGATTTACAGTTTTCGCATTTTTTATCATTAGTGTGTACCCTATTCCAAGCTTTGTTTACAATTAAACACAATATTTACATAATTCTCATTTAACTTCTGTTCCTTTTTTCATGCATACACACACACACACACACAAAAGCTATTGCTATTCTAGAAGATCTTGAATGGATAAATAAGAGGGTTATCGGTTGGCAAGCACATTTCTAGTTAGTACTGATACTAAAGTGGCAATAGACTGCATTAAAAATAATAATTACCACTTTCCTCTAGCGGAAAAAATTAGAAGACATATAAGGACCATTAACAAAACCAGAAATATCGTGGGTTTTAGATGGGTGAAGGCACACCAAGGGCTAGAAGGAAATGAAGTTGCAGATCGCCTTGCCAAAGATGCCTCAGGAAAGGAAGAGCTGGCAGAAAGATATACTTTATTTCCAGTGTCGCTATTAAAAAGAAAAGTGAGGGAAGCAAGCATAATGGAATGGAATCAACAGTGGCATATGTCTAGCAAAGTATCTCTGACCAGGGAATTCTTCCCCACGGTACAGGATAGGCTTGCACTAGATGATACAGTCCTAACTTACAAAATGACGCAGCTATTAACGGAAAATTTGCTGCATATCTAAGCAGGTTCAAGATAATAGACAATCCAGCTTGTTCTTGCGATTCACAAACCCCACAGACAGTAGAACATCTAATATTCGAATGCCCTCGAATTCTTCCCTTAAGAAGCAAGTTAGTGCAAAAAGTGATTCTTCGCGGTTGCAGATGGCCTATTTCCAAAAACGATTTTCTGAGAGTAGAATGGAGAGGAGAGACCAAAAGTCTTAGAGTATTTTCAAAATTTTGGAATATTCAATAAAAAGAAACAAATGTATGTATATATGTAGAATAAGGAAAATGAATATTGATTAAAAATGATAAACTGGATGAAAAATAAACGTAATATATGTAAGTTCACAATCCACAATTACAGCCTCAGACTGGATAGTTAGATTACGTCATTTTACAGTAATTTTATCTGATTTTGTTCATTATGATTTTGTATATAGTTACATATATATATTTTTCTTAATAAGTTTAATGATTTTAGATTTCATTTATTTTAATTTTACTCGATTTACAAAGCATAATTAAATACTCTATTCTGTATTATAAATAGTTACTAATGTATAAATTATAACATGTAATATGCAAATGGAGCATGTTGAAATGGAAGGTTTTAATAAAAAAATAAAAAACACACCATTTTCTAAAAACCACTTTTTTGAAGTCAGGGGACCTCAAAAGGGATATTTCCGGTGAAAACTCGATATGAAAATTCGACACGATTACAATACTTCCTCTTATTAGGACTGAGAGAAAGTAAAAATGATTTTTTTTTAATCTAAGGCGCGTCAATATCTATGGTCATTGGCGCCCGGAGCCTTCTCAGTGCACTGTCGGCCTCCGGACAGTGTTCTCTCGTTACAGACAACACTGTCCACCACCGGACAATGAGCTGTACGGGCTTCTAGGAAGAAAAAATCTAAGAGCAGCACAGCTGGACTCGAAACCGGGTCCTCCGCGTGGGAGTCCAGTACGCTAACCACTTAGCTATTCCCTTCCCTAAAAAGGAATTTATTATTTAAATAGTTCCAATAGATATAATGAGAAGATCCAAGTTCAATTTGATACTATCGATATAATGGATTTCAATCATACTGTGATAGAGTAGGAGTATACAGGTGACTGTAGTATAACTTCCGCCATGTTGGGGACACGCTTACTCATAATTACCAACTGAAACTACAGCTGCCATATTATAAAAATTTTCTTTTATACTGTCAGTGTTGCCAGTCGCTGTATTTGCAAGTAGTTTCGCCTCTTACGCCTAAGTTCATGCCTGTGAAAGGTTATTCATCCCGCCTTCCTTTTAAACTGAAGAAATAAAAGCCGCATCTTCATCTATCTGGATGTGTCTCTCACCTTGCGTCAGCGTGAATCGCCCGCAACAACTTCTTCACCAGTGAATCATCTATTTCAACGGCATTCTCTATGCATCACCTCCACACACCAGTTCCTTTCCCCTCATACACTATGGTACACACACCACACGTTCACGCCACACAATCATCTCACTCGTCAAATCAGCATCCTCCCTCTTCTCATCAGCATACTTCGCCTTCTTCTAACTTCACATCCGGCTTAAATGTAACCTTAATAATATTCATATATCTTTCATACATATATTTTTGTATTTACAGGTTTTTTTTTTAATTTGATTTCATATTGTTTTTCATATATTCATTTTAATATGCTTCCCCTCCTAGATATCACTTAATCCTAAAGATTTGTCTTAAATACAGACTAACAGTAGATCTATCGAAAATAAAAATCTGATTTGAATCACTTAAGCAACTTTCACTTAAGGCAGTTTACAAAATTGTAATTTACAAATCTTGTACTCAGATACCAAATTTAATGAAATTCTTTGGTGATTTTATGCAAAAAAAAAAAATCGCGAAAATTGGGAAAACTTAGGTTAAAAAAAAAACTTCCGGTTTACTAATTTTCTTGCAACTCCGGAATTTTGGCAATCGTATTTATTTCTAATTAATTTTGTTTAGATGGCAGAATTTGTATAATCAACTATGATAGCATTTTAGTGGAAAACATAACCCAACCCCTCCCCCCAAAAGTGCCATTAAATGAATTTTCCCGGAGAAATGTTACAAGCAAAAATTGTAGCTCCTAGTATGTGTAGTTTATATTCCAAGTTTAATGAAAATCATTGAAAGTATTGTCGAGAAAATTGCAAAGAAGCGAAAAATTACACAGTAAAGTGATTGAGGAATTTTGACAGATAACTTACTGTTGGATCCCGTGGTGATGTGAATATCAAGTTTGGACTTTCAGCGATTTTTTTACATTTTTGAGCTCGGCTATTCACACACACACACACAGACCATTTGCTAAAAACCACTTTTTTGGGCTCAGGGGACCTCAAAGCGGATATTTCCGGTGAAAACCTGATATCCAAAATTTGACACATTACAATCTTCCTCTTACTAGAAGTAAGCGGAAGAAATAGTAAAGAAAATAAATAGTAAATATATAAATTGCATAAATAAATAAATGGTAAATAAATAAAGAAAGAGAAACAATTTATTTATAAATATTTACAATTACAAATATAAATAAATGATGCTGCCTTAATTTAGTTAGGTTGCTGTAAAACACCGATCAATCGTGATACATATGTAATTGTATATTACCGTCTAATGGTCATTAATAATAAACAATCATAAATATAATCAATGCAACAACAGGTACCTTATTGATAAAAACAGAATTAAAAAACAATTAATAAACATTTTGTCGGTTACAAAATTACAAAAAACAAAACGAAAAAGGTAAAGTACATATTTATGCCAAAAAAAATAGGACTAGTCAGTCTTCGTCAATAAAAACTGCAAAAACTAATTAAGAAAACAAATAAACAAGATCTGGAGAATAGTCAATATCTTTTGGAAGGTAGAGAGGATTGGACGTTAAGTCCCATATACATGATGCTGGATGATACCTAGTGAATCCGTATTATATTTTCCGATAATAGCGATTGTTCCTTTGATTTCATCCCATTCTCCTCCAAGTATTTGCCGGTGAATCGGGGGATTGTTCCACGGGCTCCAAACCGCAGCCCTTTTACTGCAAAATCCCCCTCGCCGAACTCCTCTCGGAACTTTTCTTTCAAAAAAGGGATACACTTCTCGTAGATGCTTTTCTTTTCTTTATCTACGTCTGTCTGCTGATTCGTGGTTGTTCGCTCAAAGCGGAGTGGATCAATTATCATGGCCATCCCATTATTTCTTGGAAAGGCCACCATGTCCGCGTACCATGGCGCCCCTCCGTATCGACGCAGTAGACTTCCTTCCTCTAAGCAAGACATTCCTTTATCTCTGAGCTGCCCAGAATCCTTCGCTTCACACCATGATGGCGACGTGTGACAAGGAGCATGTTAACGAGCAATTTTCCCCAATACAAGGGAAGGGGTTTCCGACTCTCGGCCGATATGCGGCCAAAGGACTCCAACTCTCCTGCCACTTGTCCGCTCATTCCTGGTACTCCACGAAGAGGAGTATAATTCACGTTTAATTTAAGGGCATTGGTTCATTCTGTTCCAGTGAGGATTTTGCTTGTCGTAAATGTAAAGAGTTCGTTTTCGGACTGTCTTTAGAATGGAGAATCCCTCTCCCTGCCATTTACTACTGTTCCAATCCTTGAAGGCCTTTTCTCGCAAAGGTCTGCCTTATTTTCCTTATATTATGCACTTCCTGCAAGCAAATAATAGTCCATTCCAAGTCTTTCTACGCATTCAGTGGTTCCTCTCTATAATTAAAAATCGCTGGAACCGGAATCATTACTCTTGGAAGTCTTTGGCGATGGACCAGTGCTGCAGGGGAGCTTCCCACGGCAACGACGTACGCTTGGGCGTAAAACATTGCAGAAGAGGTAGCAGGTAGCCCTAGAATAGCTTTAACACTCCTGCTGATGATTATATCAATTCCATCAAGGGTTGCATGACCCAGCTTTACCAGAGATGCGGTCTGAAGCGTATATACCAAGTAGGGAAATATACATTGCTTGACTAAATTCAGCTTCTGCTCTGGTTTTAGTAGGCTGGACAAAATAAATAAAAATGTAAATAAAATAAATTGTAATATAATTGTAAATAATAATGTAAACACTGAAGTAAAAAAAAATAATTTTAGTTCTCTACAATTTTTCTACCATAATAGTAATATTAACTACGATATTACCAAAATCTGAAGATTTGCCATCGTAGACAAATAATTGTGCAGCACTGCTATGCTTTTGGAAAGATTAAGAATGATTAGTGGTGAAAGAGCGGGTTGGGCCTCAAAATCGCGTTTTCATTTGAGGTCCTCTGAATCATAAAAAATGGTTTTTAGAAAATGGTCTGTGTGGTGTGAACAGCATACCGCCAGAACCAAAAATCGTAGAATTTCACAATTTACATCACCAGAGACAATACGTTGTCTATCAAATTCCTCAACCGGAAGTATCACTTTTTCTAAACTTTTTTTTTTCCACTTTTTTGAGATTTTTGTCGTATATGTCCCAACAATTTTCTTAAACTTCGTATGCTATCTACACCTATCACTACTGGCTACACTTTGTTGAACAATTTTTCCCGGGAAAAAGATTTTTGGGTGGTTCCGGGGGGGGGGGGGAGAAACAGTAACGTTATGCTTTCCTTTAAAGTAACACATCACTGTATATAGGTTTTACCATTTGCATAACATAATTACCCATTGATGGAATTCCAAATTTGAAGAAAATCGTTTAACCGGAAATACAATGTTAGAGAATACGTTTTTCAGTTTTTTTTGAAATTTTCTCAAAAAAGGGTAAAAATTTTCTTTAAACTTGATAAGTTGCTGCAGAGATAGAAATGTATCACTTTTATTTCAAAGATTTTGTGAAAAAATAATTAATTTTAGAGGGGGTACTAAGGGTTTGCCAGTTAGTATAAATTTAAATTAACAGAAGCTTCCTTAGTTTTGCCATAGAGCGCTCCACATAAGGCTGCTCACATATAAAAGTAAAGTGCCACTACCATGTTTACGGCCAGCCAAACTAAGCATTGTAACGTTACAATTTTTAAAAAAAATTCTTGATTAAATTGTATTAATTAGTGTAACAGAAAGTTGTGTGAGTGTGTACACCAAATTTTTACAATATTACCAAAGATATAATCTGTGGAATAGGTAGAGTTTGGTCATATATTATCTTGTATTGCAATTAACCCTTGACCGACACGTTCATACGGACCTTGTATTGTCTCTATTTTATTTTGGCAAACAAAAAAAAGAAAGTATTTCAGGCCAAAATTGTTTTAATTAAGTTTTATTGAAATAATTAATGGCATACATATAAAAATATAAACAATTAAACTTTTTTGAACAACTAATAACTACAGTCCTTATTGGCTATTAGTTTGTTTTTGATGCAAAATTAATTTTTTTCTATTTTTAATAACTGAACCATTTGTATGGATTATTTAATTTAATTAATTCCTTTATTTTTTTACTTTCTCTTGTTCCTAGTAAGAGGAAGTATTGTAATCGTGTCAAATTTTCGATATCGAGTTTCACCGGAAATATCCGTTTTGAGGTCCCCTGAGTCCAAAAAAG
The DNA here is from genome assembly GCA_011037195.1 of Triatoma infestans. Taxonomy (NCBI): domain Eukaryota; kingdom Metazoa; phylum Arthropoda; class Insecta; order Hemiptera; family Reduviidae; genus Triatoma; species Triatoma infestans. The sequence continues at coordinate 9,093 of JAAEAF010004718.1, read as the reverse complement.
TGGTTTTTAGCAAATGGTCTGTGTGTGTGTGTGTGTGTGTGTGTATTTGAACTGCATAGCTCAAAACCGAAAACCCGTAAAAAGTTGAAACTTGATATTCCGTTTAGGTATCACCATGGCATCTGACAGTGGGGCATCTGTCAAAATTCCTCAACCGGAAGTACCACTTTACTTTTTTGCGTTTTCTTCAAAAATAACTCCAACTATTTTCTTCAAACTAGGAATATAAACGACACATACAAAGAGCTACAACTTTTATTTCAAATGTTTCTCTGGGAAAATTGATTTAAGGGCAGTTATTGGCGAGGGGTGGAGTTAGGTTTTCATCTAAAGTGCTATTTCAGTTTATTAAACAATTCTACCATCTAAAGTAATGTTAATTAGAATTGAATATGTTGTTGAAATATCGAGTTTCATAAAAATCGGATAACCGGAAGTTACCACTTTACTAAATGATTTTTTTTCACTTTTTCGCGATTTTCTCAAAAATAACTCTAAGATTTTCTTGAAACTTCGTATATAAACTAAACATAAAAAGATCTACAACTTTTATTTAAAACATTTCTTTGGGAAAATTCATTTAAGGGCACTTTTGAAGGAGGGGTGGGATTATGTTTTTCTCTAAAATGCTATTATAGCTAATTATATAATTCTATCATTCAAACAAAATTAATTAGAAATAAATAGATGGCCAAAATTCCGAGTTTCAAGAAAATTAGTAAACTGGAAGTGTTCTTTTACTGGACAGTTTTTTTCAGCATTCGACGAATTTCATCAAAATTTAGTACACAAACTATAAAATTTGTCAATTATAATTTTGAGAACTGGAGTAAGAAAAAGTTTGTGTGAGTGTTTCACACCAGATTTTTTTTGCTTTCTTTTACTGCTGGCAAGAGGAAGTATTGCGATCGTGTCAAATTTCTGAAATTGCATTATTACCGGAAATACATGGTTTGAAGACCCCTGAATACGAAAGAAGTGTTTGTGTGGGTGTTTTTAAATGTTGTGTAGATAGTATACGAATTTTAAACAAAATCGTTGAAGCAATTTTTGGGACAATCGCCAAATACTGGGGGGCAAAAAAAAAATCAGTAATGTCGCACTTCCGGTTAGTTTTAGAACTTTCTGAGATTTTTCATTTTTAAAATATTTTGTTCACACACACACACACATACCATTCGGTAGAAACATCTTTTTCGTTCTCAGGAGACCTGAAACATTATTTCTGGTGAAAACTCAATTTCGTAAATCTAGCACGATCGCAATACTTCTGTTTCTCGGATAATGAGAAAATTAAACCGTCAGATTGAGACCACTGCTCCAAAGCACCACTGTACAATGTATGGTTCTGCCATCTATACATTAATATACGTTAATCTATTGTTAGAAATCCAAATTAGCGAATTTGGGAAGGTCCGTTATGCTTTCTTCAAGTGTCTTGTTAATTTTGAAGTCACTTAAATTTCATACAATTGCATGTATGAAATTTATCAATTATAACTATGTGAATAGCAGTAAGAGAATGTAAATAGCAGTGAGAGAATGTAAATAGCAGTGAGAAAATGTAAATAGCAGGAGAGAAAGTCTGGGTGTGTTTCACACTAGATTTTCTTTTTTATATCAGGAAGAGAAAGTAATTAAGAGCTCTCTGTAGAACAGGCGCTCACTGGCTGGACTGCTCTATTGCTAGGCAAAACCAGCAATGACTAGATGTAAAACTGGATAGAATACACCCATAGCAGTATAACAAGCTCAATTATAAAACTACTAACAAGTGCTTTATCATTTTAAAGTACTGAAAGTTCATTGTAAATTCAGCACTCTGGGAGAACAACGTCCACCAACCCCACACAGCCACCCTTCCGCACCCAAAGGCTTGGAGGCGGCCTTCTACCTACCAACCAGTCCTTCTAGATGCTTTTTTGCACACATATACAAAATTTTGCAACATTAAACAAAAAGCATACCTAATTATAATTTACAGTTAAAATTTTATTTGCCACCTTCATAGCCACCATTTCTAAACCACGCCACCCAAAACACAGCACAATCTTACACTTTTTTTTTTTATAATCGTTACTAGTTTCTTAGTTTATGTTTTTTAATTAAGAAAAAAAATGACTAATTATTATGGTTTTTACATTCTGTTACTGCTAGTAAGGAGCAAGTATTACGATCGTTCCAGATTACTGAGATTGAGTTTTCACCGGAAATACATGTTTTGAGGTCCCTTGAATAAAAAAAAAAATGTTTCTAGCGAATGATCTGTATGTGTGTGTGTATCTGTGTATGTTCGCATTCTCAAAAAATTTTAAATTTTCCTAATTAATTTTCTATAAGATTTTATCATCTATATTATAATATTAATGGAAAATTAAATATGTTACCAAAATTCCAAATTTGACTAAAATCATTGACCATAAATAATTATCACTTTCATTTCTGACATTTTTCTGGAAAAAAAGAGAAAATTATTTTAGGTAGTTCTCCGAATGTGTGGCCCTAAACTTCATATTTTCTGTGTGGAGTTGGTTAAATGTGATTGGCTCACTCTACTGTACTACAGTGTAATGGCGTCTAGTATCTACCTGGGTTGGGAGCTTGGTACTTGTACTCCCAGTACTTCCTCTATATTTATGTTAGGTAAAATATGAAGTTTAAAGAAAATGTCATTTTGTATATATAATTGTAATAACAGCCGTACGAGAAAGTGGTGTGAGTGTTTCACACCAGATTTTTGTTCCTTCATTTACAACTGGAGTGAGGGCTGTGTATGTGGAACTGTGTCGCTGCTTGTTTTGAAAAATATTCAATAAAACTTTTCTTAAAAGAAAAAAAAAGAATTTTTTTTTTAAGTGACTTGGGAACCATAAATCACACTTTTCTTGAATATAAGAGAAATGTCTACGATAAATTTCTCTAACCATCTGTCACAATTATGAGTACGCTGGGGGAGGCAAGGTATAATACATTTTCGACGAAATCCCTTCTAGCTTTGGGCGGCAAAGGAAGAAGAAAAAAGTATAAAAAAGTAAAAAAAAATAAAAAATAAAAAAGAGCGGCTCAAATCAATTACTCAGTAAAGAGTAGCGGCAAGAACATATCTGCGGACTACTTGGTGGTTGTAGAAAACCCAAATGGGTTTTTACCGCGGGTTTTACTTCCTATAGAAGAATGGAAATAATTCACCATCTGCCTCCTTTTTTACTCTATACAATTTTCTTGTTTTAAATACTGAAATTCTTTACAACACCAAACCGACGTATTAAAAACAGTGTATGGGTCAAATGTGACCTGAATTTTGTTTTTTTTTTTAGTACTACATCCGTTTTGCTAACAGAGAAATTTTCTCATTTTCTCCAATTTTTGGCTGAACAGAAGAGATTTACTTTCTAGTAAACAATACTGAAACAAAACACAGCCCTATAGGTTCTCCCAAAGCACAGTGTAATTATAATATATTTGTACCAAGTTTGTGAGTGGTTACAGCCATGATTGTGCTCTGTACAGACAGACAGACAGAACCCTTCTTTTTCTAGTAAGAATATTGAAATAAAACACAGCCCTATGTTGCCCTAAATCACAGTGTAGTATATACTACATCGGTTCCAAATTTCTGAGTAGTTTCAGCCATGATTGTGCTCTGTACAGACTGACAATATCCTTCACTTTTTAGTAAGGTTACTGAAGTAAAACACAGCCCTATGTTGCCCTAAATCACAGTGTAGTATATACTACATCGGTTCCAAATTTCTGAGTAGTTTCAGCCATGATTGTGCTCTGTACAGACTGACAATATCCTTCACTTTTTAGTAAGGTTACTGAAGTAAAACACAGCCCTATGTTGCCCTAAATCACAGTGTAGTATATACTACATCGGTTCCAAATTTGTGAGTAGTTTCAACCATGGTTGTGCTCTGTACATACTGACAATATCCTTCACTTTTTAGTAAGGTTACTGAAGTAAAACACAGCCCTATGTTGCCCTAATCACAGTGTAGTATATACTACATCGGTTCCAAATTTGTGAGTAGTTTCAACCATGGTTGTGCTCTGTACATACTGACAATATCCTTCACTTTTTAGTAAGGTTACTGAAGTAAAACACAGCCCTATGTTGCCCTAAATCACAGTGTAGTATATACTACATCGGTTCCAAATTTCTGAGTAGTTTCAGCCACGATTGTGCTCTGTACAGACAGACAAAACCCTTCTCTTTCTAGTCTGAATATTGAAATAAAACACCGCCCCAAATCGCAGTATAGTATATACTAAATCGGTCCCAAATTTATGAGTAGTTTCAGCCAGGTTTCGTCTACGATTGGATTGTTTTTCTTCAACGATCGTAGAAAAGCGCTTAGGTTAATTATCACTGAATATCTTACTTTTTTTTTTTTTTACGTGTATATAATAACTGCGGAGAATTAATTAGCTGCTTTATTATTTTAAATTATTATTGTTTTTTTTTTTTGGTCGGTGGGGGAGGAAAATTCCCAAATGTATTTAATATTCTCAACGTATTTTAATTAATTTTGCCAAGTCTGTAATGTTGCAATTGGGAGAACCTTTCTGACGCACTTTCTTATGAATTTAAAAAAAAAATTATATTTAGGCATTTGTTGCACTCTACAATGTCGTTAATTATTACATAACGCTTGTATTCTCGTTTATAGCTGCGAGTCTCTACTTCGTTCGTCATCAATTTTTTTCCAGTAAAATGTTACAAATAAAAGTGATAGGCCTATATTTTTTCAGTTAGCATTTCAAGTTTCTGGAAATTGTTATACTTGTTTTAAAGAAAATTCTAAAATACTCAAAAATCGAAAGCTTACTCCCGGGATAACCGATTATCTTTAAATTTGTAATTCTCGCAATACTTGTAAATACCTCAATATTAATAAAGGTGATAGATTCATACATTGTATTGAAATAATATTTTAGGGGAAGCTTTATATTTTAGGGGAACCCCTCCCCAAATTTTCCTGGCAAAATAGTTCAAATAAAAGTGATAGGTATTTATGTGTAAACAATACATGATGTTTAAAGCAAATCGTTTTGATATATTTTGAAAAGATTGTTTGTTTTTTTGATGTTGGGTGGCTGGATTTAGGACTGAAAGTTAGTATATCAACAATTGTCAGAAGTGTTACTAGGTAACCATTATTTTAGTGTATATGCTTTTTTTGGGTTGGTATGGTACTCACAGGACGTGCTGTCAAATATATGCAGAGACAACATAAAAGAACCTGGGGCTGCATAATTTTTCCTACTTCTTCTATGGCTATCATAAAAATTTCCTCTCGTTTCCTTCACACTTTAGTGCCATCATATATATTTTGTATTTTGGGCCTGTAGCTCTTCGTGTTTCTTCTCGCTTTTTTTTTTTTTTATTTGGGGTGGGGAGGAGAATTGCTTTTTCTGGCAGGAGGAGGCGGCGGCTGGCGGCAGGCGGAGCAGTAGAATAAAGACTAAAGGGGACTTTGTGTTGGTGGGGGCGCAGTGCACAGCCATGGCAAGACGGACCATGGTCTAGAAATATGATCGTATTGGTGTGGTATCCCTCCCGTACAGAATTGCTGCAGCCCAGCGGATAGCCGCTAACATATCCCCCCTCAGGATCCCCCTTCTACTCACCACACACACACACACACTCACTCTCACTCTCACTCTCTACCTTTCTTTCTCCCACCAACGTACTTCAAACGCCTTATCATGATTATCCCTATAACTTTGCTTTTGTCCAACCAACTTTATGGTTGCAGAAACTCTTGCCAGGCTGGGAGTACCGGCCTGGCATGTATGCTTTCTTACAATAAGGAATTCCTTACAGGAGATATAAGCTTTCTAAGCATAAAATATCAATGCGTTCCACCCTTATCCACCAACATCACCAGCTAGATCCCAGTAAAGTATGATCTACTCTATCTTAGCCTTCACAAGACCTTCCACTTAGTGTAATTATTTCACAAACCTAATTGACAAATTCTCTATTCTTTCAAAACTTTCTTCTCTTTTAAATTTAGGAACGCATGGCGTATAGCATCATTATTATTCCTCTGTGGTGAGCAACCAAACACTATGCTATCCAAAGCCCCACTGGGTTTTAAAGCCTCCCAAAACGGTAACAACAAAACGGGTCTAGAACAAAAAAAAAACAAACAAATCGGACCTCAACCTTAAAGAGGGAAATAGCCTAACCTCTTCCGCAGACATCCTGTTCCCACCAAAAGGCTCCCCCTGGAACTTAATTTTCTCACTATCCAAGCAATCTGTCATAACAACTCTTCAAAAGGGGTCCTTGGGGCATGAGCCCCTAGTCAGGTAGAGTTTTGTCCTTAAACCACAATGCACCCAGTTAAGGGATCCCACCAGATGCCTAAGAGAGGTCCTCGTGAAAGACACAGCATCATCTCACTAATAGCCCTGTCCGGTCCCACAATGAGCATTTTAGACTGCCGACAATCCACTGAGCTCATCCATAGGGATAATGCTGTGAAACTATCCATGACTGGAAGCTTGAAATGGAAGATATGCCCCTAAATATAGACCACCAGCAGGCTAGGGGCCAATGGACAAGGACTTTCTGTCGGTTGTAGAATGGAATTTGTTAAGAAATACTTTGACAAAGCGTCATACAAGTTAGTATATACAGCTTTGTGGTGGTGAAAGATGTGATGTTTGTGCACAAAATATCTCAAAAACATAGAAAAAATAGCTGAAACTTGTTATTCCCTTTACATATTCCATTCGCCGAAAACATAGTTTTCGTATTCAGATATGGAAAATCTGGTACGATCGCAATAGGTACCCTCTTACCCGGAGTACGAGGCAGTAAGAAGAACTATCATTTTATATATCAGTGTATTTACAGAAGTAAGAGCATGTGAGTGTTTTACACCAGATATTTTTCGTCCTCAGGGGACTTCAAAACATGTGTTTCCGGCAGTCACTTAACTTCCAAAATTTGACACGTTCGTAACATTTTTGTTACATCAGCAAGAGAATGTAATAACTAATGTTTTGATGTTCTAGTGTTTGGATGTAATAACTAATTATTTTACTAGATCTACTGCGTTATCTAAATACAGCTGCCTACTTTATTAATTTAGTCTCAGCAATGCGAGCAAGCGGATATTCAAGCCGTAATATTAAATGAGAAAAGAAGTACATCTGATGACGAAATAATATCTGGGGCTCGGCACTCCTTGCCACTGCAATGATTAGTTTTTGATCGCCCATGCAACAGAATAACTCCTGAAGGGCAACGCCCCCCCTCCACAAAGATCCCACTTCTGACTTTCTCTCACTGCAATATCTTACTGTTTAAATTAAAAAAAAAAACAAATTGACGAATTTTCTTTCAACTTGATCTTTTTAGGGAATATTCTGTGTGTGTGTGGATTTCAAGAGAATATCTTCAAAACGAAAAATCGTAGGATGCTGAACCAGTATTCCGTTTAGGTACTCCCACACCGTATCACTCACCAAGGTTCAGGCCATAATCCATCAACCAGATCTGCGACTTTACTGAATACTCTCTTTCCTATAAAGTACTACTTCAGAACAATGTATGGTTCTACCATCTATAATAATAATAAGATTTGAACCCATTGCTGGGCATCCAAATTTGTAGAAAATCGGTTCACCGGAAATGCAAATTATTTACAGAATAGATTTTTGAGATTTCTGTAATTTTTTTTGTAAAACGTACCTATATAATGATTTCCTTTAAACTTGCTGTGCTAGCTGCACTGATATAAACGTATCACTTTTTACTATCTCTTACTCCCAGTAAGAGGAAGTATTGTAATCGTGCCAAATTTTCGATATCGAGTTTTCACCGGAAATATCCGTTTTGAGGTCCCCTGAGTCCAAAAAAGTTGTTTTTAGCAAATTGTCCGTGTGTGTGTCTGTATGTATGTATGTATGTATGTGAACAGTATAGCTCAAAAACGAAAAATCGTAGAAAGTTCAAACTTGATATTCCGTTTAGGCATCACCATGGGATCTGACAGTAGGTCAGCGGTCAAAATTGCTCAACCGGAAGTACCACCTTACTAAATGGTTTTTTCACTTTTTTGCATTTTTTCCAAAATGGCTCCAACGATTTTCTTTAAACTTGGTATATCAACTACACATACAATGATCTACAATTTTTATTTGAAACATCTTTATGGAATTGCATTTAAGGGCACTTTTAGGGGAGTGGGGTAGGGGTAGGTGGGTTTGTCCTCTAAAGTGCTGTTTCAGTTTACTATACAATCCTATCATCTAAACAATATTAATTAGAATTTAATATGTTGTTGAAATTCCGAATTTGAAAAAATTCGGATGACCAGAAGTGCGTTTTTACTAAAATGAATTTTTCATTTTTCTGGTATTTTCTCGAAAACGGCTCCAACGATTGTCTTTAAACTAGGAATGTGAACTACACATATAGAGACTTTTATTTAAAACATATGTCCGGGAAAATTCATTTTAGAGCACTTTTTAGGGAGGGGGTGGGGTTATGTTTTTCTCTAAATTGCTACCACAGTTGATTATGCAATTCTACCACCCAAACAAAATTAATTAGAAATAAATAGATGGCAAAAATTCCGAGTTTCAAGAAAATTAGTAAACCGGAAGTGCGCTTTTACTGAAGATTTTTTTCAGTTTTCGACGAACTCCAACCAATTTCATCAAATTTGGTACACAAAACATAAAATTTGTCAATTAGGTACAATTTTGAAAACTGGAGTAAGAGAAAGTTGTGTGAGTGTTTCATACCAGATTTTTTTTTTAAACATTGCCCCCCCCCAAAATTGATTAAATTCAAATATGTGAGGTTGGTTGTTATTGACACGCTTTTACTTCCCTACCTTCTTAGGTTGATAGGTTGGTACTTGTCCCCGCCCTCACCACCACCTCTATATTTAAGCCATTTTATATTGCACAATAACGATATAGAAGTATTGCGTTTGTGTCAAATTTTTTGAAGCTGAGTGTTCACCAGAAATATATGATTTGAGGTCCCCTGTGAGCAAAACATTTTAGCGGATATCACTGTGTGTCTGTGTTGTGAATAAAATATCTAAAAAAAAAAAATCATTA